>JAHWFO010100774.1:0-18926 GCA_023313115.1 Rhysida immarginata
TGGCTGAAAACCTTTAGAGTATCCCTCGTACTTATTAGATATTTAATGTGTTACTGCGGTAGCGGATGAGACAAGTATCGGAATTGCTTCAGCTTAAAAATAAAGTAATCAAAATTCCTATACGAGATATTCATGATGGTTTCTTTTGCACAAGAATTAAATCATTACATCTACTAAGCTGGATTCATAATCCTTTGTAAATGCAATCGAGCTGCTCGTTGTAGATTTGGATAGATGATACGATCCACCACTTATCGCAGATTTTTTTTTATTTTTCAATGGAAGCACCCCATTGTTTCAAGAATCAGGTAAGATGCGAGCAACTAATTTGATCTGATGCCATGACAACACCATAAAAAGACAGAAGATTGGCTTTATTGAATGCTTCCATTGTATGCTTATTTCTTCTGTCTCCAAATCGTAATAGTGTGAACAACAGTCGCCAATTCGTCTAAAATTACTCATAATTCGTCAGCATTAACAAGTCATTGGGAGATTTTCATTTGTGCTCTTCCACAAGTGAGAAGGTGCGGAACTAATCTTGTGAAGACCTTAGGCATGTTCAAATATTAATGCAGAATGGTAAAGACCAGTCCATTACAGACAAACCATTCACGATAGCTTCTATTGTTGCTTGACAGTCTGCGAGAAGGAGGGCGTGTACTTTATTTGCAATGATTTCTTCTTTCACTCCACACGTTAGTCTTCTGTTTGTCTCAGCCTCTAAATTAATGGCCGGTTTAAAAATATTATTAAATTTCTTAATTTTATTTCCCATGCATAAAAGTCATCTCAGATTGGATTTGGAGATAACCGTTGTCTATAGAAATTTTATCACCGTTGTCTATAGAAATTTTATCAGAGTCCACATGTTCCTTCTATGATCTTGGTCTTACCTAGTAGTACTATACGAGGGTTATTCTTAAATAAAGTAAATTTTGCAATAAAAAAACTGCTCTATATTTTTTCAAATTTTTTTTTTTACCAGATTCTATGTCCCTTTAACTATTTTTCCACACAGTTTACAAGTTTATTTAAGCAATTGGCATAGCGCTCAATGTACTTCCGCATGATCACTTCATAGAAGCTGCTGCTGGTGAAGAAAATCACGCAGTTTTCACTTGTCCATCGTCGCTGACATGCAGGCTGCCGATGATCTCCTTTAGCGCCCGGAGTAGGTGGTCGCCACTGGACGCGAGGTCCGGACTGTAAAGCGGGTGGTCAGGTGGTTCCCAAATAATCAGATCTTTTGAAATGTTAGCAAGTGAAAACTGCGTGACTTTCTTCACCGGCGGCAGCTTCTACGAAGTGATCATTCGGAAGTACATTGAGCGCTATGACAAATGCTTAAATAAACTTGGAAACTATGTGGAGAAATAGCTACTGGTAGGGGAATTTGGGGCGGAACGAGATAGCGGGATACAACGGGATAGCGTTATTTTACGAGGGGCGATTGATAAATAAGGTCTCCATGGCTGTAACTTTTTTTATTTGTTAACCGATTTTCAAAATTCTTTTTGTATCCTATATTGACATTTGTCCTCTATGTAATGCACTATTCACTTTTCGAAATAGTCCCCATTCCTTTTCAAGCATTGCGCCAACGCGTGACTAGTTGGGTGAACTCGTCGAAGATGAATTCCGGAGTCGTTGTCGAAACCAGGATTCAATGTCAGCGTTCACCTCGCCGTCAGAACCAACTCATGTCCTTTAAGGGACTCTTTCTTCTTTGGGAAGTGGTGAAAGTCGCAATGTGCAAAGTCTTTCATTTTTGAACTGCAATTTTTCATCTTTGAACTGTAGGCGCTGCAACGCCTCTTGTGTGTGGTGACTCGTGTGCGGGCGGACGTTATCGTACTTCAGAAGAGGATCCAAAGCTGCCATTCAATCCTGGTGTCGACAACAACTCCGGAATTCCTCTCCGACTGGTTCACCCAACTAGTCACGCGTTGGCGCAATGCGTGGAAAGGGATGGGAACTATGTCTAAAAGTGAATAGTGCATTACATAGAGGACAAATGTGAGTATAAGATACAAAAAGAATTTTGAAAATCGGTTAACAAATAAAAAAGTTACAGCCATGGAGACCTTATATATCAATCGCCCCTCGTAATAACTGGATGGTGCTGTAACCTACCGGAAACTAGTAAAACTACTTCAATGAGGTGGGAACAAGTAGTTGTCGCCATTGTATATGTTTTCGGCAGGTCTTTTGTAAATTGTGAAGAATTCAACTCAAAGTCGATCTTTTAATATTAATTGTAATTCACTAATTGCTATGTTTGCTGAAAGCAGACATACTTAGATGTTGTTTGATAGCTTTGCTTGGTTAAGGTGATTACGTTTTGAATCGGGGAAAAATATCCAAATATCCAATGTAAAACGGGCTCGTGGGGAGGAACGGGATGGGGCGGAATGGGATACTATTTTGTGAATACAGGGTGCGTTTCACAAAGTTTCAAGACTGATTTTTTCCTGAGTAGGGAAGGGTGCGCAGACCGGTTCCACCGACAGGGTGAAGTAATGGGGGTATCAGCACCAGTGGCAGTTACCTCCGAGATGCTGGAGTGAGCAGATCGCTAGTGGCGTGAGTGCGTGTCAGTGACCCCCTTCGAAAACTCGGAGAGTCGAAAATGCTGTAGTGTTCCGGCGTTTGAAGGATCGAGTCCGCCTCGTCCGCCAGGAGATCAAAGACAATTGGGTTCTTCACCACCACACACGTTGCTCGCCGCCGGCGAAGTTTTGGCCAAGTTCAACGTGGCAACACTGCCCCAGCCATCCTACAGCCCCGACCTAGCTCCCAGCGACTTCTTTCTGTTCCCCCGAATTAAGAGACCTGAAAGGGAAGCGATTCGACAGGATTCCAGCGGTCCAAGCAGCTTCGACGTGGTCCCTTGACAGCGTTCCGTGCGAAGAGTTCCAGGGAGCCTATGAAATATGGACAAAACACTGGCAGGGTGGTGTTGATGTCCAAGTTCATATTTCGAAGACTTTTTAGTTCGCTGTACAAAAATGTTTAATAATTCTGAGACCAGTCTTGAAACTTTGTAAACGCACCGTGTAAGTTCAATTTTTTACAGTAGGGTCTATTTTAGTGATTTACTTTAAAATTATTTTTGTCTGTTTATAATTAACGTTTTAGCTAAACAGTCTATAGTTTTATCCTTTTTGGTTACTCTATGTAAGCCCCTATTATTTTTTCGTAAGAAAAGTACTCCAACCCGTTCTGCCCCATGTATGGTCAAAATTACGTGTTTTGTTTACAAATAAAAAAATCTTACATAAGTAAAACTTTGTGTAGATTTTTGTATTACATTATGTTCTACACATTATACACCTTTCATTCCTACCAAAATTGAGTCTGATCTTGCTTGAATTATGAAATAAATAGTAATTTAAAAGATCGTATCCCGATCCGCCCCGAGTTCCCGTACATAAATTCTGGTAAAGAAAAAATTTTGAAAATATATATAGTAGTTTTGTGTTTGTTTGTTTTTTGCAAAATGGACCTTACTTTTCGCAAAATGGAAGCAAGTTTCAAATGGTAAGAAATTCACTAGTAGACTAACTGATTTTTTTAACGGTACAAGTCCTTCTGTGCAAAAGTAAGAACTCTTTCATTCATTGAGATGAATATTGATGGATTATCTTGATCAATTTAATGTAAGAATTACTAAAGTCATTGGTCTTAAAATTTAGTTAATGTAATTGTTGTTTTAGACTTTTTTGGAAACTTATGATGGTGACTTGTTTCCTGTTATGATCAATTTCATCCGAGGCCGTACAGTCCTTAATATTAAAAGTAATTTGGTAAGTATAAAGCAATAGAACTTATTATTTGAATTCAGTAAGAATAAATCAATATCTGGAAATGTTAAATATATAAACAAAAACGGAAAAGATTGTATCCCCGTTTGATCAAGAAATTCGAAGCAGGTATGTGAAGCCTTACATTATTACCACCTCTCTAGTTTTTGATGCTTCCTTCTGCTGCTTCATTTACCTAAAATTGTGATAAAAGAACAAACAAGATTAAAAATATGGCGAACAAAAAGAGCATATTTTCATGTACGGCAGCGAGACATCAGCCTTAGGGATACCTAGAACAAATCTGTATTTAAAGACACTTTAAATAAAACTATGTAAATACTGAAGCAAGAAATTAGCTTTAGCAATTTCTTATTGATACAATGTGTCTAACAGAAATTAGCTATCTTACCTATTAACTATGGATATATAACATGCCCTATCTTAGCATTGAAAGTACCAATAGTACTCTAATGGTACAATTAAAACACCTTCCTACTACTAAACCAATTTCGAGCATCATCAATTGCTCATTATATTCATTCATAATATATTGTTATGATTTGTTTTATATATTATATGCCATATCTGAGTATTGAAAGTTTCCAATGGAACCATAATAATACCATTAGAACAGTACTACGTGCCGATTACTTCTACTATTTACTGCCCACTTGTATTGATATGGCCATCATTCTTTCTTGGAATGCATGCAAAATTGCAGAAAAACAGAAAAACGCTAGTTGAGAGCTTCCAATAAAGCAATATATATGTCACGGAATTTGAACGATATTCAAGACTCCGATGACGTCAACGCCATCTTCCATACTCGTTACTTCTATTCTTCTAGTTGGAAGGGGAAGCGGAAAAATGCTCGACGTCAAAAGCGTCAACAAGATCCGACCCATAGGCGGGAAGAGCGCGAGTTTCGTCATGAGGACGTGAAAAAGAAAAATCGAGAGATTAGCAAGAAGGTAGCTGTATGGAGAGGTCGGAAAAAAAAGAGAGAGACGAAAAACGCCTCGAATGCCCGAACTATTGGAAATGGCAGCATTATGAGTCTTCTTAAGGTGGAAAAGGTGGTTACTGGCATAACAAATACATCCACGATTCCTGTTAATCACGGTGAGCTCGGAAGTTCGACGAGTGAGAGCGGAGAGGAGAACTCCGTTAGAACGAAGCCGTCGCAACGCCTACGTGGCACGGTGAGCTCCAGAGATGAGCTCGAAAAGATTCCGACGAAATTAAGATTCCTCGGTGGACTTTTTATCGCCGCATAGACTGCCTGATAAGCGCAAAATTTCAACTATTTTTATGCACCCCTTTCGCTTCCGTAACATTTCCCGAATTGAAAGCATATCGACTTAACTACGTCTATTGCATACGTGGACTACGGCCGTTTGGCTTAAGCGCCTACGTGAAGGACTGGTTAGGCTTTGTTCTCATTAACTCTAATTAGAGTTCATTCCGACCTTTGGTCTAGTCTTACGAAACCATTCGTCAATTAAGTGCCTTTGACTTTGCAACCAATATTTATAGACGACGCATTTGTTATTATCGTCGTAAGTGTATGACTTATCAAGTTTGATTTCTCCTTTTTGCTTAGGAGTTATTCTGAAACTACACACCTGTGACTATAGTTTCTTTGCATTTTGAACTTACCTGACATTGACTTCTGCTATTCAATAAACGACAGTAACCCGTTAATTTTGGATCCTCGAGCTTTATCTCATGTTCTTGGTTTAAAGTGTTATCTGAATTTGGGATCATCGTAAAAGAGTTTCCTGGTGATCTTCAATGAATATTTGACATCGTCGGTATTTTTGTGCATTAAGTGTGTATTGTGTGCATACGACGGTTAACAACGAATTGTGCTGTGCCTAAAAGCGCTATACATGGGAAGATCCGTGTGAGGATCCATTTGTGCTAGTTATTTATTGTGTGTTAGTTATGCAATATACCTATTTACATTTTGCTTGAACCGAGTAGGTTCCCATATTATTCTATTGTGTTTTTTATGTTGGTTTATTTTGCTTATTACTGCTTTACCATAGGTTTAAGGTTTAAGTTTTTCTAGTTTATTAAGCCATTTATTGAAATAGATATTTTGCAATTTAGTCACGCCTTCTGTATACGTGTTTATAATTTTCTACTGCGTACACTCACGTTTACACACGTTATAATGTATGGAAAGCAAAGATTATTTCAACAATACACAATTAAGTATATTCGTGCAACCCCCTCGACATAGAATCAGGGATTCATCATTTCAATGGCAATCATTCAATTACATATACAACGAGGATTGTTCAAGAATTTTTGCCTCCTGATCCGTAACTTTTTTATTTGTTAACCGATTTTCAAAAGTCTTTTCTTATCTGATTCTTACATTTGTCCTCTATGTAAAGCAGTATTCACTCTTAGACATAGTCCCCAGCCTTGCGCCAACGCGTGACTAGTCGGGTGACCCATCGGAGAGGAATTGCGGTGTTATTGTCAACGCCAGGATGAATGGCAGCTTTGGATGCTCTTCTGCAGCACGATAACGCACGGCCGCACACGATCGCCACCCATCATAGGTCTTGCAACACCTACAGTTCAAAGATAAAAAACTGCAATTCAAAAATAAGACTTTGCACCTTGCGACTTTCACCACTTCCATAAGAAGAAAGAGCACCCTAAGGGAATGAGTTGCGTTCTGATGACGAGGTGAAAGATGCCATTCAATCCTCATGTCGACGCAGCAAACTTGCACTGAAGCACACCTCAACAAACTTGGTGACCCAACCTGACCTTAAGTGACTCTTTCACGCCCATTTTCTCAAAATCTTTCAAGGGGAAGTGTGTGATTAAAACTAATGTGATGTTGCTCTACAGGGTAGGAAGCGGAAATTTTTCTCTTTCTTTAATTATTTTCTAGTTAGCAAATTTGGGGGTGGCAATGAATTTCCCACCCCCCTATTACCTATAAACCACACTCATCAGATCTTGCCTACCTGGCAGCTTTGAAATATCTGATATGTTAACAGACTTTTTGGACATCCTGTATATTTAAAGTTAGGATAGTTATATTTAGGCCTATGGTGATTACTTTGAATAAAGATTTCGATTATACCCACAGTGTCATTTCGTAACTTTTCACTTGATCACCCCTCGTATTTTAATCACTTAGTCACTCAAACCTAAATTCACTGTCAACCACCAAGCTATCGGTATAATAAAAGCTTATTTATACACAGTCCCTGTTTAAAAGCTTAGGTAATCTGGCCTAGCACGTTTCCGTAATTCCTATCTAGGAGATGAGTAAGCACTCTTCTGCCCAGATTCAATGCTACTTCGTGAGGCTTTGGGAACAAAGATTACTATGTGTCACGGAATATACAATCCATCAAGGGTTCCGATGACAACGTCGGTTACTTTCGCACCCGCATTTTCTATTCATCAGCGTGGAAAGATAGCCAACATAATGCTCGTCACCACCAACGTAACGAGAACCGTTCCAATGCGAGGAAGCGAAGAGGTTCTCAAGTTCAGCACGAGAGGAGACGAGAGAGAGAGGAAAAGGAGACGCTCAACGATGACAAGAAAAGTGCTCCGGGAATGCAAAGTTCCTAAGCGATGCGAAAACTAGCAAACCCCCGACGAGACGCGTACTATTCACGGAGAATAGGCGAGAAGCCGTAGCAGAAACCCTCCACACCATTGACGCGAGTACGAGCGCCGGGAAGGAGTTCGAGCAGCATCGACACGACGGTCGGAGCCTCACTACAGCGACGTCATTGGCTTGAAGTCGTGACCGTGCAAACTTACTATGCAGTTGGAGACTTTGCTACACCTCGAATGAACTGTTAAAGGAACGGTACTCGTATGTATCTTGTCTCAGCTCAATCCCAGCCTGGCAGTAACGCAGAGCTCGTCCGTCTTGCTTTCATCAAACTGAACAGCTACGAACTCCGTTACGGTTCGAAAATTCACGGACTGTGGCCGTTTGGTCTGTCGTAATACCTAGAGAAATAATTAGGTTTCACTCTTGTTTTTTAATGGCTTACTTACTGTGACTGTTCTGGATTCCTCTTGAGTATTCAGTAGTGTTTAAGTTTACCGTTTTCCCTTGTTTAACCGTTGCAGCAGTTATATATTCTGATACCAGCTCTCTTTCCCCAGCCTGATCGTCGTTCTTCTGCTAGCGACGTCTCACTCAGCAGAGACCCTTATTCGGCTCTGCAGACTGTTTGTTACTTACCCGTACCTAGACGCCCGCATTTGTGGAAAACTCATTTCGTCGGTGTATTAAGCTGGAGCCTCTATCCGTCGAGTTTCATTCACGGAGATGAAGAAACGTTACCTTTCGTTTTTTTTTGCTTAGTCGCCAAGTGTGAGTTTCAAGATCACGTCGAGTATTGTACTTCGGTGTCCCTGGAGCACAGAGAGGAGCGTACTCCTGAATTCTAATTTTGCTTAACTGCGTATAAGTGCTGCTCGAGTGATATAGAAACGATTGAAATCGCGATGTTAATGAAAACTAAACAAACAATCCAGATTTAGTTCCTAATTTCAAAGCGATAGAGATCGAGCGAGAATAAAATGCATATTAAAACAATTGGAAGCAGATAAGTGCATCGCATATTTAGTGTGATTTGTGTTTAGTGCAACTGAGTGACGAGCATCCATTTCTTGATAGTTAATTTCAATTAAATCTAAGCCACATTTGCTTTTAAGCTAGGTTAAGAATTTTATCATACCTTACCAACTTATTATTTTAGTTCTTAATTTGAATTTTGATTTACATTATCCGCACTCTGTTTTGTGTACCATTCCATTCCGCAAACATCTGCACCTTATTAATTTTTACACATTACACTATGTCTTCTTCCATATCCTCCTGATCACTCATCGCAGACTCTTTCATCAACTTTATCGGGTGTATGGGCTTGTCGCCCCTCTTTTGTTCCTCACCATTATAATTATTCACATCTGAATTATTATCAGATCGTTGCATATCAAATGTCGGACTACGAGGTGGGTTCCGCGCTTCAGCACTGTTTCCACGTTTAGTAGCAAATACCCATAACAAAGTGGTACATTCCCAGAGATAAGCCTATCAGCAACCAGCGATGATATTTAATAGCGTTTGAACCCAAGCGAAGATAGTCATGACTTCATACGAATTACGTGTGATAATGCATTACGAGTTCAGGTTTAATTGTGGTGACCCGCACCCTCTGTTTATGTTGTTCTAACTTTAAAGAAGAATAATAATCTCTGATGCAGATTATTAACAGTTTGGGACGATTTTATAACTTTGTTATAAAACAGATTTAATTGAAACCGATAGAATTGTTAAAACAATACATTCGTTCGGTTAAGGTATTTTATTTTCAGAGTTGGTTGACAGCGGCGTTAATTTACAGTTAGCTCTGTCGAGTCGAGTGGAGATCATCTTCTCACCCTAACCCCCCCCCCCGCCTCCGCGATAGCGAGCTCTGTGCCTTGTCTATCAATTCCTGAGCACCTATTGAATTTTGTCCAATCAGCGATGATTATTTTACCGTCAGTGAGCGACGTCTCTTTACAATCTTTAGAGGGATATTGGCAGTTCTAAGCAAGATCTACGGAGAACCTGATGTTGTGTGAGTTCGTCTAAAAGGATGGAGGAAGATGAGATGAATCATGAAAAAGTCGTATGTTGTTCTAGAGAGAAACACTTTCACTAGAAAACTACCTTTAGTTAGAAACAGTATATTATTCCCTAACAAGAGATCAATAAAAATGACTATCATTATAAGTATTGTTATAATTTAAGCCAATTAGTAGTTAAAAAACCTTTCACAGAGCCGAACAGCGAGCGTCGACGGAGATGACGAGAAGACCGGGTAATGGTGCGCATCCTTTTCTCATTTTTCATATCATAAAGGTCACAAAGAACATTAATTTGTAGACATGATATTTTGTGAGGAGTTTTGTTCTATTTAACTTTTATTTGTGAGAAAAAGAGTAAATAATTTATCAAGTTAAAATGATTAAGATTTTACATACAGTGCTTGAGATAACAACTATTCTGTAAAAATAATTAAAGGAGTTTTAAGAAGCCTTTTGTGAAAAAGAATAATGTCAATCGTAAAAGTTTAAGAACTTAAACCTTTAATATTATAATTGAAGTTGATAGAAGTAGGATTCAGATACCTTGATTATTAAACATGGAAGAATTTATTATAAAAGAGTGTGTAGCAACTTAATAATCTATTTTGATTAAAACTTGCCTTAAAGATTCTCATACTTTATTACTGTATATAATGTTATTGTTGTGGAATAAATGTTTGTTTGATTATTAAAACTAGTCCCGATTGTTTCTCCGGATATTAATCTTATAAGACAATAAAAACCCAGGTGCACTTTCACGACCGGGTCGGACCAAAATAAACCTCGGCTACCCGTTTTATATCATGAACGGAAGGAAGGGCCAGGCTTTAAATAAAATTGGTGTTTAAGGAGTGGAGTTTATTGGCGCAGGCTGCATTAGTTAGGGCCTGGGCACTCTTACAATGGTGCAGTGGCTACAGGATTGTCATCATTGAAAGATTATTGTCATTATTAAATATTGAAAATTATTTGGAGAAACAATGGGAAATGGAGTGTGTCAAAAAAAGAAATGATCCTTATAACTTTGCTTGAGTGAAATATTTAATTGCGACATTTATGATATTTAAAAAAGTCTATTGGATCTTGTTTACTTAGAAGTTAAGATTAGTAATATTAAGTTTTACTATAAGTTTTGGGGATTTCGTTTATTATAATTATGGCAAATCAAGGCAAAAGAGGAAATGTAAAGAGAGAAGGTGCTTTGGGAGGAGCAGTGTTGCTCCCCTTTGAAAATCCAAGCAGGTGGTTTCAATTTCCTATCTCGGTGTGAAGAAACCTAAGGAAAGAAAATTTAAAAAAAACAACAAAATAAACAAACTTTTAGCCTTCTTAGTAATAGAAAGATTATTTGACAAATTGCGAAATGGAGGTTCAAATAAATCAAGAATATTTGCCCCTATACCAAGAAATACCCTTATGTAATGGGAAGGGGGATGTTGAGGATTTTTTTCGTTGTGTAGAGGAAGTCGCTCTCGTTGTAAATATGGCTAGATTAAGATTAAGAGGAGACGCACTTATGTATGTTAGAGAAAATGGTAGGTTCGATGACCCTGAGAATTATGTACAATTTAAGAATACCCTAATAGATAGATTTGATAGTAAAACTTTAGAGGAAAGAGAGGAGGAATTTAAAGGTTGTATGCAAAAGGAAGGAGAAGAAATTCAAACTTATGCTACTAGATTAGTGGCATTGGGGAGAAGATTAATACCTCCTGTGGAGAAGCTAGAAGGGGAAGATGATGATTTGGTGGAGGCTAGAAGAGAGGTGTGGCATTCGGTTATAATGCAGAGATTAAAACAGCGTTTTGAAGAAGGTATACTGCCACGTATTAGGAATGATATGATGTATGCAAAGGCGGAGACGTGGGAATAGGCAGTGGGACTACCAGAAAGGATAGAACATATCCATAATAAACAAGAGTCTGCTATGATAGGAATTATAGAGAAAAAAGTTGATTGGCAGACAGAGAAAGTAAACAGAGTAGAACATAAATATGGGAAAAGAATAGAAGAAGCAGTGGCAAAGGGGATTAAGGATCATTTTGCACAGCAACCTAGAATCAATCAATGTAAAAAGAATAAATATAACAATAATAGAAACAATCAATGTAGAAGGAATAAGCAGAAAGAAAAGAATAAAAGAAAATCTAAAACAATAAAAGGGAAATGTGAGTCCACAAACGGTAACAGAAAACGAGGTAGGACCGTCCTCGGCTCAGTGAGGTCGAGACGGGGAAATGTAACAGAGAACACAGGAGAAAAAATCAAAAAACGTTTATCGGAGAATGTTAGTTGCATTATGGTAGAGGCATTAATAGGAACTTTTAAAACAAAAATGCTCGTTGATACGGGAAGTAAAGTTACATTGTTGTCGGAAAAAATGATCGATACATTAAAAAAGAAGGGACATATAGTTAAAGCTATTAAAAAACCTAAACTAGAACTCATGGGAATCATAGGATGTGGGTTTTCTACTAAAGGAGCGTATGAGGTAGCTATGAAGTTAGGTGATCGAGATTATATGATTGAATGTTATGCTTGGGAGAAACAATGGCCACTTAAATGTGAAGGAATTTTGGGTCAAGATACGTTTGTGTCTAGAAAACTTGCTATTGATTTTGAGGAACAAGCTATTAGAGATGGAGACAATAAAATATATTTTGTAGATGATGAAGAGGATTTGGGCAATAATTTTTTAACCTGTAGGAAGAAGGTTGAGAAAGATTATATGGAGATGGTACCAGTGCACTTGAAGAAGAGAGTTATTATTCCTCCATTATCTGAAATTGTGAGCGAAGGAGTAGTAAAAGGAAAAGGGTTAAATGGGAGACAGGGCGTAATTGAAGCCTATGATTTAAGAATACCAGGATTAAAGACTGCTGATGTATTGGTAGAGGTGACAGATAAACATACTGTACCTATTCGAATAATAAATTGCTCCCAAGAAGAATTAACTCCAGATAAAGGAAAGAGAGTAGGAAGTTTACAAGAAGCAGAACAACCCCCTTATGTTATGAATCATATTACTGAGATAAGGGATGAGAAAACAAAGGAACCATTAAATAGAGAAGAATATTTAAATCTATTTAAACTAGAACATATGGAAAGGAAAGAGAGAGCAACTTGAGGAATTATGGAAATTTAGAATCTGTTTTGCACAGAGTGAATTTGATCTGGGATATGCACATGCCTTTCATCACAATATAGATACTGGAGATGCGAGACCTATTGCACAAGCTCCGTACCGTATTCTGTACGCACAACGAGAGATAATGGATTAGATTATTGACAATTTACTGAAAAATGATGTAATTAGAGAATCAACGTCTCCATGGGCAGCACCCGCCCTCTTGGTTAAGAAGAAGGATGGAACCTTTAGGTTCGTTATTGATTATAGAAAATTAAACAAGGTGACACGCCTTGACATTTTCCCTTTACCGATGATATCGGAGACTCTTTCAGTGCTAGGTAAAGCTAAAATATTTAGCGTCTTAGATGCAAATCAGGGATATTTTCAGCTAGGTATAGAGGATGGATATAAGACTGGATTTGTAGTCCCAGGAGGCAAATATGAATTCAAGCGAATACCTATGGGATTGGCTAATTCACCAAGTGTTTGGGAGAGGACTGCAGAGCACATTATTAGACAGATTAAAAGGAAAGTTTGCACTTGTCTGTTTAGACGATTTTTTAATTTACTCAGCTGATTATTTACAGCATTTGAAGGACCTAGAGTTCTTATTTGAACCATAAAGGAGGCTAATATTAAAATGAAGCCAAAGAAGTGTCAGTTTGTGAAGTCAGAAGTCAAGTTTTTGGGCCATATCATCTCTGAGAGTGGTATTGCACCAGACCCTGATAAAATACATGCAGTAAAAGAATTTCCTAGGCCAACTACAGTTAAAGAAGCACAATCCTTCTTAGGATTAGCTGGATATTATCGACGTCATATAGATTCGTTTAGCCATATAGCTAAACCCCTTTCGAATCTGACGAAAAAAGAAGTTCCATTTGAATGGACAGAAGAAACAGAAGCTGCATTTCAAGCTTTAAAAAATGTTCTTATTACAGCACCAGTTTTGAGGAGCCCAGACTTCTCTAAAGAATTTATTGTATCAACAGATGCAAGTGATTTGGCACTTGGAGCAATTCTATCATAAAAGATAGATGGGGAAGAATTTCCTATCGCGTATGCGAGTCATCTCTTAAAAAAGAGCGAAATAAACTATAGCACAACTGAAAAAGAGTGCTTGGCAGTTATTTTTGCCGTAAAACAATTCAGAGTATACTATTACACTTTAAGATTGCTACAGATCATCGACCATTGAAGTGGCTGTTTAATATAAAAACACCCTGGTCGAGGCTATCTAGATGGGGGATGACGCTCCAGGAATTTGATTTCGAAATAATACATAAGCCAGGACGCATACATGGCAATGCGAATTGTCTCAGCCGTGTAGCCATTGGTGCAGTAACGGAGTGTGAACCAGTCATTTCTCGTGAATTGATTGCAGAAGAGCAATAAAGGGATTCAATTTTAAGCCCTATTATTGAACGATTAAAGTCCTATGGTTCAATGGACTCTGAAGGTTATTTTCTAGATGATGATGACGACATGTTATATAATTTTAAAAAAATGCTTCTAGGAGAGAAAAATGGGAAAGAGTAGTAGTACCGGAAAAATATATGAAATATGTTATGAGATTGTATCATGATATTCCAATGAGTGGACACATTAAAGCAAAAAGAATGAGAAAGAAGGTAGATAAACAATTTTATTGGAAGGGGATGAATAAAGATATTCAGGAATATTGTCGAAATTGTGAGAGTTGTCGGAGCCTTTTCAAAAATTTCCTAATGCGGAACGACCTTTTTATCGAGTGGCTGCCGATCTGGTGGGTCCGTTTCCAATATCTGATAGAGGAAATAAATATATTCTTGTATTAGTCGACCATTTTAGTCGATATTCAGAGGCTATTGCACTCCCTGATCAGAAAGCTGAAACGGTGGCGACAGCGTTAGTAGAGACGGTGTTTGCTCGTTATTCGATCCCGACACAATTACTTACGGATCGTTTGAGCGAATTTCACTTCAGCATTAATGAAGGAATTATGCAAATTATTGGGGATAAAGAATTTATTTACTACAGCGTATCATCCGGCGTCGAACGGAGCTGTAGAACGCTACAACAAAACAATGGTAGCAATGTTGAAGCATTATGTTAATAAGCAGCAATGTAACTGGGACATTTCTTTGCCATACATTAGCTTCGCTTATAACTCGACTCCCCACAGTGCAGTGAAAGAAACACCTTTCTTTTTATTCTACGGAAGAGAGCCTACTCTACCGTTAGAAATATTAACGACCCCCAGGGGTGTAATTTATGATTTAGACGACAATTATGCTCATGAAGCCGAACTTAGACTGCAAGACGCCTACGAGATAGCGAGTAAAACTCTCGAGGAGCAGCAGCAAAAACGAAAAGGTTATCATGACCCTAAGAAGCGACCTTATATTTTCAAAGTCGTTGATTATGTTTATTTGCACTTACCTTTAGTCAAAAGAGGCTTAACGAAAAAGTTAGCTGATAATTTTAAAGGATCGTATGAAATAGTGAGACAGTTGTCTCCAGTGAATTTCATTATATAAGCGGTCAATGGACATGACAGACAGTTGGTTCATGCCAATAGACTTAAATCGGCATATCGAATGTAAAGGCAAATAGAGAATCAATCTTCTCAAAATTTTGAGTCTGATTATAGACCAGAAACAGAAACAGAAAATCCTCACCTTCCTATTGACAATTTTACGTATTGGCATAGGAATATGCAGATACCTAGAGGTAATATTGTACCTCCACACCCCGTGGAACCAATAAGACGAGAGAAACGTGTTCGTTCTCCACATGAGTATAATTTAAGGAGCTTAGGCCCTGTTGCTGAAGAAGAAAGGGTTAGGAGTTCCCCCCGTGATTCCTTAGTCGTTAGGCGAGCACAAAACGCAAGGAATGTAAACATGATCGACGTGATGGAGAATCATGAATAGGGGAGGCAATTAAAGCCTTCGATAGGGAAATAACCCAAGGGAAGCAGCGAGGGGAAGAAATAAACATAAAGATAGAAAAAGTAGAACGGATATTAGAACAAGTAGTGGGAGATATGAAAGAAATGAAACAGGTGGGAATGCAAGTGAAAGAGATAAAATACAAGATGGAAGAACAAATAAGAGAAAATCAGCTAGGAAAAGGAATAAATGAAAAAATAGAGGCAATAGAACAAGAAGGACCACCAATGGGTGAACAAATGAGAAAGGTAAAGAATCAAATGAGAGAGATAAGTAAAAGTATAGGAGAAATGGTTAAAAAGTTTAACGAAATACGAGAGGAAAGGAAGCCAGAAAGTTCCTCTCCCCTCAACCACAGGCATCTATTTATCCTTCATATCAAACAATCGATTCGCCTATGCAGCAGGAGATTGTTTATCCTTTGCAAAATACTCATTGCAAACCCGAGGTGCCAGAGCAAGCGTTAGAAATTCAGCGAATGCGAAGTCAAATGGAAGCAATGAGCGAAACCATTGCTGTCTTAACAGAAAAAGGAACTTTAGCAGGTTTAATACAGAAGAATAAGGAGCAGAGTGAGGAACGGAAAAGAATTTCTCCGTCCCCACCTATGAAACCAGTGCAACCGGCATATACGCCCGTTAAAGTAGCACAGAATGCACCAGAATATGCACCCTCATCGTGCGTTTATCCTTATTCGATAGCTAACTGTGCAAACGTAGGAGAAAATATACGATTGTGCCCTCAGAATTTTCATGTCGCACCACAAACGCATGAAAATGCAATAGGAACAAATCCCGTGTGGAACCCAGGCATAAATGCGCCTGCCACGATTGAAAATATGATGAGTTATATTCCCGATGCTAGAAAATGATGAGTTATATTCCCGAGGTTTAAATGATTTATTTACGGAAATAAATTATTTGGGACCCCCCCCCCGATTGATAGAAATATGTGATTGAATCTCTTAACGCAGCCATTAATTAGAATTTTATGATTTTAATTAATCAGTAATTAATAAATGTATTGACTCGAAACATGAAATAAGAAGTAATTTTATGAAATAGGAATTTGTCTTACGTAAAGGTGTTGAAGAAACTTGATGGACGCGGTGATATTGCCTTTTGTCAGTCACCATGCGTTTTCTTTTGAACAAAGGAGTGGATTTCTTGACATAAACAATGCAGGAAATTGTTGAGTGTAATCCAGTTGACATGGCACATAATAATTCTCGTGAATTATGAATTTTGGTATCCATAAAAGAGCGCGATTGGAATTTGACAACGTCACAACTTCAACGGATATGAACTCGATTGAAGAGGGTTCTTTCTTAGAGAACGATAGAGAGATAGATAAGGAATGTCAAACTGAACCCTTATCACTACCCGTGAAAGGAGGTCAAACATCCTCAAGGGTTAAGATCATTATGTAAAATAGGGAGAAGGTTTTCCTTCTCATTTCTTTGTGTGGTATCAATAGAAGTAAGAAATGCTTTCAAGGAGATCCAATTGACTTAGGGGAAAAATAAAAAAATTTTTTTTACAAATAATTTTAAGATTTTATATTAATAGTGGATCATTACTTTTGATTGAGGGTGGTTGAACGAATGAATTTAGAATAAACAGTCGTTTATATTTAAACAATAACTATTGATAAGATATCAATTAATTAAAGCTTTTGCGTCGTTTATTAACATTGAATTGATAAGAAAGAAGTTAGTTGTGAGTTTTACGCACTGTTATTGGTATAATGGTTGTTATTAAGCTTGAACACTTTGTTCATTAAGTTATTTTACAAGTTGATGTTCTGTGACCAAACAATATGATATGAATTGAGTGAAGTATAGTGCATTAATACTTGAACAATGAACTTTGATGACGTAATTGACTCTTACGAGAGCGAGTGAAGAAGGTGTCTTCCTCCTTTCTCGTTTTTCTTTCTACTTCATGACGACACTAGGAAATAAATGGAGCGCAGAAGAGAGACATCGTGACGACATCGGACCGATTCCAGCCATCGAAGATGAGGAATCACCCCCTCCTCTTCGCCGTGATTTTTCATTATCGAGTGGATCAATTTCAATACAACTACCAATGCGAGCGAGATGGATGAAAACTCAGTGCCAACGATAATTTCTTCATTTCTTTTCCAAACGGATGAGATGAAAACCGGAAAACTAAGCGATTTCCTAAGGAATTATCATCAAGTACTACCAAGGGAGAGTGAACAATTTAGAACTATAAGTTAGTAAATGTGAAATACAAACTTCCAATTTTTTCAAGTCTGCAATTTGGATTCCTCAATAGTTCTTCAAGGATCCTGTTGCTCCTGCCGAACTTTATTGTGAACTTTTGTGTAATTTTCGCGTATCCAAATTGAATATTCATGAACATTTAAAAAAAAAAACCTCACAGTGACTATTTTTCAAACAATTCTTTCTGAAGAGTTATGTAAACAATAAAGGCGCATTGCCCAGATTTTTCGGAGAATTTCTGTGAAAAAAGAAATTAACAATCTCCTTTTTGTAACAATTTTTATAACATTGTGACTTACCAGAATTATGACTGTGATTTTTGAATTTTAATCAATATTTTATTATTGATGTTTCAATAAAAAGTTTTGTTAGCTGTGTGCAAGAGGAGAAGAGATCTTATTTTATTTGCGTTCGTAGAAAATTTGTCATCAGTAGATGGACAAATTTTGAATTTCCGAGAGCCATGTGGCGACCCGCACCCTCTGTTTATGTTGTTCTAACTTTAAAGAACAATAATAATCTCTGATGCAGATTATTAACAGTTTGGGACGATTTTATAACTTTGTTATAAAACAGATTTAATTGAAACCGTTAGAATTGTTATACAATACATTCGTTCGGTTAAGGTATTTTATTTTCAGAGTTGGTTGACAGCGGGGTTAATTTACAGTTAGCTCTGTCGAGTTGAGTGGAGATCATCTTCTCACCCTAAACCCCCCCTCCTCCTCGATAGCGAGCTCTGTGCCGTGTCTATCAATTCCTGAGCACCTATTGAATTTTGTCCAATCAGTGATGATTATTTTACCGTCAGTGAGCGGCGTCTCTTTACAATCTTTAGAGGGATATTGGCAGCTCTAAGCAAGATCTACGGAGAACCTGACGTTCTGTGAGTTCGTCTAGAAGGATGGAGGAAGATGAGACGAACCATGAAAAAGTCGTATGTTGTTCTAGAGTGAAACACTTTCACTAGAAAACTACCTTTAGTTAGAAACAGTTTATTATTTCCTACCGAAAGATCAATAAAAAATGACTATTATTATAAGTATTGTTATAATTTAAGCCAATTAGTAGTTAAAAAACCTTTCACGGAGCCGAACAGCGAGCGTCGACGGATGCCAAAATGGTGCGCATCCTTTTCTCATTTTTCATATCATAAAGGTCACAAA
>JAHWFO010100776.1:0-11614 GCA_023313115.1 Rhysida immarginata
TAAGAGCAAATGAAAAATATGCAAAAAATAATAATAATTAATTAATTTTGAAACAAAATTTGAAAATTTAAAATAGAAAAATTAAGAAAAGAAAAACAAAATTAAAAAAAAAAAATCGGATGATGCAGTAGAAGGAGAAAATAAAAGTTTACAATTACAAAAATTCTTTTTAAAAAATTTAAAAAGTAGAAAAAAAAGAGCTTATATTAAAAAAAAATCTGTTAATTGAGCCTCTACTGTGTTTTTTTTAAAAAAATTGGTTTTGTATGTACCCACTCTGCATGTTAAATTAACCAAAAACACAACTCTGTATAAGAAATAAAGCTATGAATGGTATCAACTATGGCGGATGGGCGGAGTTTTGAGCAAAGCACGTCATGCGTGACGTCACATGCATACCATCTATAAAGTCTGGCACCTTTAACGATTTGGCCACTCGTGGAGCTACAGTCAGTCGGAGAGCGATGAAAGCATAGAAGATAGTTAGGTTTTCTAGAATAAAGTTAAAAAAGCAGTTTAAAATTTATTTTTTTTTAACATTATAATAAAATTTTCTTTTCTTTTACTCACTCATCATCATAAAGGCATACAAACTGAACAAAACATTTGTTTTATTAAACAATTTTATTGTTTTAACAGTTTTGCCTGTTAAATGAATTCTGGGCTTTTTTGCGGTTTATCTTAATATTATTAAGTAAAATTTAAATAAAATAAAATGATACATGAAATAATAAAAATCAGGAGTCTGAAATGTCACTTTTTAAAAATATTCTTTTCATTTCTTTATTAACAGATGAAGTGAAAGAATATGGTATTTTAAAAAAGTGACATTTCAATCTCCTGATTTTACATTATTTCATAGACTAAATGGAAATTATCCTTTAAAAATAATAAAAAAATTGATAAAATAAAATAAATTAAAATAACATTAAAATAAAATAATGTAAATTAAAATTCATTATATTCAATTTTCTTCTACAAGGTACTTTTTTCTACAATAAATCATCTCTTCTAAAAAACTGAACCACATAAACGATAAATTAGGCATGGGATCACATAACTTATATGCTTAAAGAAAGATACAGGTGGTTTTCCTGTTTGGCACGTGCAACACACTCCCAAAAAAGTTGGGACAGCACGGCGTTTACCACGGTGTGGCGTCACCTCTCCTCTTGATGACACACTGTAATCTTCTGGGCATCGATGACACCAATCTTTCTAACACCGTAACCGGAATTCTGTCCCATTCCTGTTGGATATAGGTTTTCAGCTGTTCAACTGTCCGGGGTCGTCGCTGTCGTAGTTTTCGTTTAATAATAAGCCAAACGTTTTCTATAGGCGACAGATCCGGGCTGCAAGGGGGCCAATCCAACATACGAATGCGCTGCCGACGTAGCCATGCAGAAGTTATGCGCGCTGCATGCGGTCTGGCGTTGTCTTGTTGAAATATACACTGACGTCGTCCAAACAGGCGCCTCTTAGATGGCACCATAGCTTGTTCCAGGATCTGTATATACGCTTCAAAATTGACGGTGCCATTGCAGATGTGCAAGTCTCCCATTCCATGGCCACTAATACAGCCCCAGACCATAACAGACGGTGGTTTCTGTACCGAACGCCTGTAGCACGCGGGAATATCCTTTTCGTCTTTGGTCCGGAGTGTACGGAGTCCATTATTTCCGTAAACAATCGTAAAGGTTGATTCATCGGACCACAATATGTTCTTCCACAATATCTCGAAGCTCGTTGCGAAGCTACCGCAGACGCTCGATGAGCCGAAGCTTACACGTGAAGATAATAAGCTGCTACTCCCTGTCGCTTCTTCAACGTCGACACCTCCTTTTAAAATCACTTGTCACGAAATATTAATTGACAGTTGAAAGAGACCCTCTTTCGCAAGGGGCAACGTGCTCCGATGGGGAATATTTACTACACAAACCAGACGCACCACTCTCACTGAGAGCACAGAGAAATTCCCATGACACAAATAAATATTAGACACAACACTTGTATCGCCACTGTAAATAACACCAATAGCACATATTAACTTCTTGCACCAGTAATAAGATATAACTTATATCACACACTATCACCTGCACTTTGTTTCGTCATAAACGAGGAAATAGCTCATTATCACGCATATGTATTTGACTGCCAGCAAAACACACACCGTAAACTCATAGAACAATTGGATGACACTCGTTAAAACAATGGGAAGGCAATTCACTGCGAGGAAATACTCCTCCCAATCCGCTAAGCACGTAGCCGCTGAGCGATTCCGGATACACGCCAATAACGTCGGCACTTCGTAGCAGTGCGATGGCGTCGTGCCGAAAAGCCGTACGAAAAAGTCTTTTCGCACCTCGTTGTATACGAATGTCTATTATTGTAATGCTATGCCACGCTATACCACTCAAGGTAGCAAAGGTATTTACGTAATTCAATGTCCTACCGTGAATTAATATGAGTCCTTGCTGCCGCTCCGCTCCAGCTGAAATCTCAGCTGCTGGAATTCGTCGAGTCGGGTTCGGCCTCTCCTCACGGGTTGACTCCGTTGTCTCTCCTTCGCTGTCGAGAATAATTCGTCCAATTGCTTGTGCCAACAAGCTCTGCCATGGCCCGTCTTTGTCAGGAAAGTTAATGTGATGCATTACTGCGCCATTATCGTTCTGACGGCGCAAATTTCTCCTCTCGCCGGCCGTTGCTGCAGATGCGTCCGACGTCCCTCTGCGGCTGATGTTTTCGTAGTCTTTCCCCGTGTTTGGGAAGATCTCACTCGTCCTCCTTGCTCGCCGCCGACGTCCTTTATCCTCGCATTTTAGCAACGGTTTTTCCGATAATTCGCGATCGCACTGCCATGACCCCTTCTGTCTCGTCTCATTCTCGCGTTTTCTTTCCGCTTTCGGAGTGGCTCTCCAAATCCGACGTCTTCTGCCTGCGTCATCATCACCTTTCGGTTTCGAAGAGCTCTTCTTCTCCCGAAATCCACGTGACACATCGATTCATAAACACGAATTATGGCATCGGTATTGCGAAATAGACTGGTTGAATCAATTATCTGTTGGAGTAACTACTGTTCACTTGGGCTATTGATGACAATGCTGTAAACTAGCTGTTTTAGACCAGCAAAGGTAAAAATCTAAAGGATTTAGAGCAGGGCACCTCGGAGGATAAGCGAAGTATGGATAATTGCTACACATTCAATCTTTAATCTGTTGTAATTCTGAACTTAATTGGGAATACGACCTATGGTCATAGAAGATTTTTGCTCAACCTCACATCCTCAAGAACGAGAACTACGAGAAAGACAGGTCCTGGCACTCAAATGTTACCTCATCATCGGGTTCTGAGCAACAATACAACTTTCATTTTCTCTATCTCGGATTATAACACTCAATGTTTTTTTCGTTTGTGGAAACAATGCAGGGTGGATTGTTGCTCGGACCCCAATGGTCAGTTGACTTTTGAGTGGCCACTCCTGTCTTTCTCGTAGAGCTTGCGCAAGAAGCGGTCAAAATGTAATTATACTTGTTGTGAATCACCTTGTATATGAAAGAATAACAAACAGGTAATAATGCATAAGTGAGGTCAAGATAACTAAAATATCAAGTCAAGCTATCATGAATTTTCCATTCTATTTGCTAGTTTGTATAAGATAAAATGAGTGTTTTAACGTCTGAATACAGGTTAATTCAGAACTTATTGTTACAGGAGAATTTGATAGATAGAGGATACTAAAACAAACATTTTTTATTAAGCAATATGTGCCCTATCTCGCACATGCTTCAGTTGCAGCAACCATTCATGCAAACGCCAGTGACTTGACTCTCTGATGACTGAGTATTCACTGATAAGCAACAAACATTGACGTTTGACAACGTGTGCACTGCAGAAGTGTTTCGAACTGACATCCATTTTGGTACACAACACTGGCATCACTGAAGCATTGACTGCCGCACCCGTTCAAATATGCTCAATGACGAGGGAGGATGTGAAACTGACTCATGCAGCAAAGCCCACTTTTCTAATGAGAAGGTTATTACGTCGATAGGACAAATACATCAACAACATCTGGAATTATGTTGAGAAATAAGAAGATGATAACGTGCAAATCTAGCTGTGTTTCAGATTCCTATCCAAATTAGTATTTTTTAAATCACCATTTGTAACTAACTTATTGAGTTCCCCTCGTAGGTATGGTACATCCTGAGCTATTTTTCCCTGTTGATTCGCCAAATGAACTCGGGCTTTACAGTGCGCTTTATTTTTCGATGTTGACTGTCTGATGATTCAGCTTTCAAGAACCTAAAAACATCCGACAATGACAAACAGTCAAAACACTGAAAGAAGTGCAGTGCCTTACAGGTGCGAGATAGGATGCACATTACTTAATAAAAAATGTTTGATTTAATGCCTTCTATCTACCATACTCTTCTCTGTAATAGAAGTTCTGAATCATCCTGTGTAATATGAAGAGAGCATCATTCAATCTATAAATTTTATAAAAACGGAAGCTAGGAAGGCTCGCAATCGATGAGGATTCATCTCCTAATGGCTTGTGTTAATTAAAAAAAAAATACAGACAATGTATAGCAATTTTAATCTTGGCCCTAGCATTAGGACAAGAACCTGGCAGAATTAGACTGATCAATGATAAAGTTAATCTGTGTATTTAAATTTCAAATGAGCGCAACATCCGAGCCCACTTTTGAGTTTCAGGAGAGCATTAGCAAAAAACACTTAGAACACAGAAATCTCGAGAGAAAATTAATAAAAAGCGATGCTGAAGTATGCAGAGCAAACTTTTACTAATTTTTCTTTATCTTACAAAGAAGTTTCTTCTGTTAATCACAGTGAAACAATGGATCAATAAATGAAATTTTAATAATTTTCAGCAGACACGACAACCAGCAGAGGAAAAGAGATGGAGAGAGAGAGACTGAGAGGGAAAGAGAGAGAGAAAGACACAAAAGAAATAGAACATTTAATTTCCTCAAAGAAAATAGCTTTAAAAAAAAGGAAAATCGATGGAAAGTTTCTCTCTTCTTTTATTATATCCGTTTATTTTTTTTTCCTGCATTCATATTTTTTATTAAAAAGTTTCCATTAATTGAGAATTTCATGTTGAAATTTTAATTTATCTTTAACCAACGAACTTTATTAAATACGTAATCAATCAAGCCATTGTCTTATTCCAAAAGCTAAGCATACCTCGAGGTCTTTGCAATTTTAAATTATTTCGCGAATAAGATTAATGGTCCTTCTCCTGACTTTTTTTTTCGCTCTTTCTTATTCGCAACATCCAATTTTTCTCGTGACCATAGCTCACCAAATAAAGGAGCATCGGTTTAAAGGAGAAAAAAAGCTTAACACCAAGGATTTTTTTTCCCACAGCGTTTTTGAGTGTTGAGCAGTGCGTTGGAATAATGCAGCTTAAAAGTCATCAGGTGGGATGAGGTTGGGGAGGGAAAAAAAATTGCAGAAGTTTGCCAAATAATTAAATGGCATAATGCCAATCGCCACTGTCATGTTGGCATCTTCACATTTCCATGAGAATTGTGGGTGGTACAATGAAAGTCAAAACAGAATAAAGTGAAATAAATAATTTTCTACTTCCGTGAAGAGATTGCAATTACATTACAAGTAGCGCGCAAGATGTTTCATTTAACGAATTCCGACAAAACCTAAGATTACATTTAATTACAATTCAGCAGCGCCTTCCCATTAAAAGGCAATTTTCTCCCGTTTAATTTTATGTGTGTTTTCCACCCCTCAACAAGAACTTGATTAAGAATCAGAGGTAATGCCTCAACGCCAGATGGAACTCTGTATTGGTAATGAAAAAAATTAATAAAAAAAAAACACAACTTTTTCATTTATTTTAATGTTCTCTCTCTCTCGATTAAAATAATGTAATCAACACTAAAATATGTATGTAAGGTGAATAAAACGCGAGCTTAAAAATAGTATTATTCAAAAACGTGAGTTCTATAAAATAAAAGCTAAAAAAAAAGAGAGAGAGAGAGAGAACCATGTCGGTATGTTTTCATACACAAATAAATATTTAACTCGGTCTTTTCGGATGGTTAAAGTTGAAGAAACGCCAATGTGGCGTCACATCAATATTAAATAAATTCATCCAAAAATCACGATGCGACCACCCCCATCCAAGCCATTTCATGCAAATTTTATTAAGAAAATAAGAGTCTTCTCCGTCCCTTAAGTTAGAATTAACGCCACGTGTGTACGCTTAACTTTCATTGACGTCGTAGGAAAAAAAAGACTTAAACATCACTTTGTCCGACTTGAAATGATGTAGAGAGCAAGCTGTTCACATAAATTCGCCCTTCGTATTATTCAAATTAGAGTCGAGGAATTTTAGATTAAAAATAAATTTATAATGTACAGGGTCCTTCTGTTTACGAACACATGTATCGGTTAAAAAAAAAAAAAAAAGCTGGAATGAGAGTTTATTCTTTCGTCCAACAAATAAATGCTTCGCAAAAACCTCGAAGGCAAGCTGTGGACATTCAAGGTTTGTTCTTACGAAATGTAGACCATTTGCTTATTTATAAATGAGGGTTCCACCCACTCCTTAGAGTCTAGAGGGATTAAGGGAAGTATAACTGTTCATATCAGCAGAGATCGTGAATTTTATCAAGTTTTCATATTCTATTGATTTTGGGTTTCTCTTTAAATTAACTTCAAGTCTAAATAATAATAATTCTAAATAATAAGTCTAAATAATAATAATAACAATAATAATAATAATCTGTAACTTTTAATATAGCACCAACGTTTCTATTCCAGATTACTCTTTACGAATGATTTTTGGGGAGCTTCTACAACGTCTTTCAATATGATGGTCATAAATACAGTATAAACGTGACATTTTTATGTGTGAACCAGCCAGATGTTTTTTTAAGTGCTCCAAACAGGTGTAGAGTGAGCACGATAGAATGGCTAGTGCAGGTTCTCCCACCTTTAATCCACAGTCGGTTAGAGCCAGGTTGGCAGTATGACGACACGATGCTACATTCCGAACCATTAACAATGAATGACCAACCGTTATCTCTCAAGTGCACAATAATGCCGTTTAATTGCACCACGGTCAGAGGAAATCTACAAAAACTTCCCTTTTTAAAGCCTAGGAATAGGTTCGTTCCTATGGTCATTTTAGCTGTTAGCGAAAATTGTTTTGAATTTCGTTTCAGATACATATCCTTTCTATGTATTGCTAGTCAAGAATACGGTTTTCATGCCGAAACGGTTCTAACCATTGAAATGTTATTCTTTGAAACTCTTATTTACAATACGAGCTGTACACACTAAAAACAAACGCACAATAACCCTCTTTAAATCTTATTATATTGTACAACAAATTCAAAACATGTGTCTTCCTTTCCTAGATGATTGATGAAAAAATAGGAAAGAAAATTCCACAATCTGGACTCGATCCACAATAGAAAACTCTTCATTTTACAATCGCTAATTTTAACTTTCAGTGTCGGAAGTTACTGTACATTTTCAGATATTTAAGTGAAATTTAGGATAAAAACTATTAGTGAAAAAAAAACCACACCCACACAGAATAAATTTATTACAATGGACTCTATGCATGTTTTTTTTTTTAATTGTCAAATTAAAAAGCACGTCTTTTCACCAAATTTTTTTGCTTCTCAAATCCATACCGTTGTTTTTTTTCTATTTAATTTTTATACGTTGTCTACGCAATCTCTCCATGTGACGTCATGAATCACTTTACAAAATCACGGCAGCTCTGAAGATGAGTTTTTTAATCATCATCAATTTTTGTCTACCATTGTTTCCAACAAACGAAAAACCCTAATAGTTAAAATCACGGTCTATAGATATTCATGATCATCGAGCTCCATTATTAGAATGAAGCTAAAGTTTCTAGCTCCCAATAGGGCGGGAACTCTATTGAAAAGTGGCGCTGCATGTACAATCGGCCCAAAAACGCCTGCAGCCCCGCCCTATCGACAGACAGAAACTTTACTTTCATTTTCAGTTTCAATGAAAAACCTCTATCGCAGGCATAGCCCCCTAGATAGTAATCTAGGGGGCTATGTCGCAGGTCACGATCGGCCCTGGTGCGATCTATGCGGCACCTGGCGCGATCTGTTTTCCTTAGCTTCTCGAAACAATGGAAAATGGCCGAAGCTCGATGACCATGAATATCTATAGACCGTGGTTAAAATCAAAGATGGAGACAATGAAAGTTGCTTGGACTACTATGGTCAGGTGATTTTTGAGTTCCCAGGCATGACTTCTTTTATTATTACAGACCTGTTTTACTGAATAATTTCCATTGTTGCTTTTTGCATTTCTTAATTTTGCCATGGCGCTGTTTAACCTCCCTCTCTGATTGTTTCCAACAATGAAGATTACATTGCTGCTTGAATTAAGATGGTTAGGTGACTTTTCAGTGACGTTAAAAACAAACTGAATAAGCATTCATTTCATTAACCAAATTTAGGTTTCTTTTTTTTTTACTATTTAACTTCCTTTTAAAATAAAAGTTTCTACGCAAAAATTTTAATAAGTCATGTATTTTTTTAATTTTGTTTGCACTACATTTTGTTCATCTCTGTTGGTAACAAAAGGGAGGTTATACAGCGCCATGGCGAAATTGAGAAATCAAAAGCAACAATGGAAGATATCCAGTAAAACAGGTCTGTAATAATAAAGAAGGTCATACATACAGGCCCAGGCAACACACCTTAATATAAGGCCTGAGCGTGGAAACGTCATACATTGTTAAAACGTCTTAAGTAGTCATCTCGTAGCCAACGAGAAAGACAGGCTCTGACCATGACCACCGAGAGAGAAGGCCTCCGTAATGAAACTGAATACATTATTGCATCACATAGATAGTGCATTGTTATTCGTATTTCTACCAATAATAGACCCTGAATTTGCACTATCTATGATGATGTAACAATGTATTCAGTTACATTGCGGAGGCCTTCTCTAGAGGGAAAGCCTGCTCACCCTAGGGACGATTTCGGGCTTATTATTGGTAGAAACATGATTAACAATACCCTACCGTAGGTGATTGTACGAAGATACGTTTAATCGCATTTCAGGGCTTATTATTGGTAGAAATGCGATTAAACGTATCTTCGGATGATGATGTAACAATGTATGACGTTTTCGCGCTCAGGCCTTAACTTTAGGAGGCGTTGTTCTCTCTCGGTGGTCACGCTCGGACGCGGAAAAGTCACCTGAACATAGTAGTCCGGCCAACAATCCAACCTTCATTGTTTCCAACAAACGAAAAAGTATTGATTATTAAAATCCAAGATTGAAACAATGAATGTTAGCCATACCTTTCACTTTACCCACTCGATAAAGGGGGTAGGGCATGAGATTTTTCACCGGGTTTTTTGCTAAACCCACATTTTACATGATGCTCTACAACTTTCTGAATAACACATGGGGTCTAACACCTACTCCTACAAAATTAAAATTTTCAAAATTTACCCCTTCACCCCCAGGGACGTGAAATGTTTTTATTCTGAATTAGGAGACATCAAAACCAAATAATCAATATTCATTTTCGCCCCACCTGTTCCCTTTGAGCCGTTATTTGGACCTAAAGAGGGGCACCAATTATGAAACACCCTGTATTTCCGTTTGTTGGAAACAATGAAAGTTACATTGTTACTTGGACTAAGATGGTCAGGTGACTTTTCAGTTTTGGGGGCCTGTCTCTTTCGTTGACTAAAGAGAAAGACAGGCTCCGGCACTGAAAAGTCACCTGACCATCTTAGTCCAAGTAACAATCCAAACTTCATTGTTTTCATCTTGGATTGTAACAATCAGTGTTTTTTCGTTTGTTGGAAACAATGAAGTTTATATTGTTGCTAGGCTTATCTTGATCAAGTGACTTTTTAGTGCCAGAGCCTGTTTTTCGTTGCCCTCGGGTTACCAAGTTATGACGTCACGACCAAATGATAAAACTGAGCTATTAAAATGTTTTTTTTTCATAAAATTTTTACATTCCAATACGTGATTATTGAAACTGTTTCTTTCATTTTTTATGAAATTTTAGCAAAATTAAAATTCATGCAGGGACCCCATTGACTCGTATGTACATTTCGGAGGCAAAAGCTCCTCCCTCGGCGAGTTATTCTCCTGTACTGTCCACAGTTTCTTGGCTTCAATTGATTACGTTATGAAGTGACATTTAATTAAGTGAAGAAAGTCATTATAATTTTAAAAAGAACTTTGGTTTTACTATTAATAAAAGGTATACTAGAAAAAATATAAGAGATGCTATTATACATTATTATTATTATCATTATAAACAAGGAGAGGGACGTTTCAAATAAAATAAGTCAATAATTCTTAGGGATAAAGTCTTTCCCTTATATCCGAGAACTGCTTATATAGAATATATTCCTCAATAATTTTATTAATATGGCGAGTATGATTTTTACAGATGAGAATATTACATTTCCTAATCATACTTTTGATTTCACATGGTCTCATTTTCCATAAATCAAAGGAATAGAAGGAGGAAATGGATTGAACTCATTAATGTTAATTTAGTAATCCCTATGAATATACAATTTGGCGGATTAAGACACTAATCGATGAGAAAATGAAATTGTTGGAATTCATTCATGAGAATCCACAGATTTCTTTTATTTTATTAATTTCTATAATCGATTTTAATAGGAAGTTTGAATTTATTACATACAAACGTAATAGAAGAATGCCTGTTAAACAAGGCCGGCTCTTCGTACTTAAAAACAAGGTATAGAGAAAAGTGGCCAAAAGCGGACTCCCATTTCCTTTTTGACATGTACAGGGAAAACTGCGCAATAAAAAACTTTGAAAAAATGTGGAACACGTTTATTTATTTATTTCTTATAAAAACAATCATAAATAGCCATATTCAAAATTTTTAATGAAATATGAGGTGTTCAATTACTTCAAGGGCATTTTAAGTAATTGAAAAAAATAAAAAAACAAAAGGCATATTTTTTCTTAGAAAATCTTTATAGTGCAAACCTTGTGTCCTCCTACAACAGAATTTCAAGAATATGAGAATAAATTATCGTAAAAATATGGGGGCTCGTTTTAGGAACAGCGTGGGGGTCCGGGTTGAGACCGCCTCTTGTATATTTTTGAATTAATATTTTTCGATAACTATGCACGTTAATTACTTCAAATTTACACTAATACGTAACTATTAATAAGGAATAAGTAGGTATAATAGTTAAATTACTTACCTTCAAAATCCTGGCACAACTTACTTACTTACTTTTCAAACCCGCTTATCCGTTAGGGTCGCGGGGGCAGCAGCCCTATGGAGGATCTCCAGCGATCGCGATCTTCCACCTTCAGGCGCATGTCCTCCCTGGTAATATCTAAGCGACTCGAACCCAGATTCTCCATGTAGTCTAGCCACCTGGTTCTAGGCCGACCCCTTGGTCTCTTACACACCGGCTTGGAAAACAACAACTGCCTAGGAAGACTACTTTGGGGCATCCGTATCATAAGAGAAAACAGCCAAGAAACTGTGGACACAATAATCAAACTAACGACGACGGGAAACCACAAATCCACAATAATCATTTAA
>JAHWFO010100780.1:0-25773 GCA_023313115.1 Rhysida immarginata
CCATTAAACGTGTTTATCCGAAATTAATGATCGTACATACTGATTTAAGGATAAAAGGGTGGTAGCTTGTTTATCCTTAAATACTTCGATCAATAGCTGGCCATTAAACAGTCTCTTTATATGTTTGTTATCCCCAACAAGTTGTTTCAGGTCTTTTGAAATTAGAAATGGGGAGATGGTCTTGAACGACTCCCCACTTGCTAATTTCATCTCCAAAAACTTCGGATTCTTTGTCGGTCTGCGGCTTGTTCTCTCTTCACGATCGTTCTTTGGTTTTGGATTAACTTGCTTATTTTTACCCATATTAATTATGAGAAATTTTTATCTCCCTTGCTCCCCACCCACCACCGAGCCCAACAAGGGGATGCACATTGGCACCAGGGATACAAGGAGGACATAGGCAGCACCTAACCCTATGGCCGAAGCTCCAAGGAGCGACGACCAGCCGATTGATCTGGACGGGCTCATCCAGACCACCCATCCTTCCAAGAAGCAGGGGCCAAAGTGGTGTGTTGTTCCGGAAAGCCTTCCCTAAACCACCAGGATCCCCCTTTCCCCAGAAGTAGGGTTGCTGTGCACGGCAAACACGCAGGTGGACGTACTGGTCATAATGGAGGCCATGTTAAAAACATGCCTCCATTGCGAGCACCGGTCCCTTAGGGAGGGTCCACAACCGACCGGACACTTTTAGTCTGGCCTCTCTGCTAAGGCCTGTCTGGCATGGGTGACCCGATCCAGCATAACCCTTAGCGTCACCGAGGCACTCAAGCCCCTCCACCACGTCAAGGTAGTGCCCACGGAGGGGCCCTTTAAATGCTGAAGCTTTTTGGTGAAAGGGGAAGAAACTGCCAATCAGATGTGAAAAATGGCAGAATACGGCAGAGAAGAAATGGTTGGTATGGTTTTATGTTTTGGATGTGCACATAATTACAAAGGTGCAGCCAGGGAATACCAAGTTAGATATCCCAATGCTAGAGTTCCCACTTCTAAGACAATTCGCCAGGTTGTTCAACGATTTCAGCAAACAGAAAGTGTCAGTCATCAGACCCGGCAAGGTAGACCAACAACTGTCACATCAGAGGACTCCAGCACAACCATTTTAGCTGCTGTTTATGCTAATCCTCATTGTAGTACTCGATCAGTTGCTGAAGAAGCTGGCTGCAGTGATCAATCAGTATTAAGATTACTTCATATGCGTGGATTCCACCCTTATGTCTACTGCCACCAAGGACTGAAGCCAACAGACTACGATTTTCGTCTTGAGTTATGCAATTGGCTGCTAAATCGCATCGACGATGACCCAGGCTTTCTCAATTGGGTCTTGTGGTCAGACGAAGCCAGCTTCTCTCGAGATGGTCTGGTTAATAAACACAATCTCCATTATTGGGCAACAGAAAACCCTAGATGGTTACGAGAAGCTGTGCACCAGGTGAATTGGAGAGTGAATGTCTGGTGTGGAATCATCAATAGTGGATTGGTTGGTCCATTGTTTTACGAAGGGACGTTGACAGCTGCACGATAGAGAGACATGATAATAAATGTTAGAGTGGCAAAATTTGCAGATGAGCTTCCTTTAGCATTACTTCGAAGGGTATGGTATCAACATGATAAGGCTCCAGTCCATTCAGCGGCAGCTACTTGTGATCATCTCGATGCAATGTTTCCAGGTCAGTGGATCGGCCGGGGTGGCCCAATTCATTGGCCTGCACGCTCACCAGGTCTTTCCCCTAATGACTTCTTTTTGTGGGGTTACTTTAAGGACAATGTTTATGCCACTCAGCCGACTTCTATGCTGGATTTGCAACAGAGAATTCAGACTGCCTGCCAATCCATTACATCTGATATGGTAACAAGAGTGATGGCAACTTTGAAACTACATGCTCAGTTGTGCATTGGAGCTGAAGGGCATCATGTGGAACATACCCTTTAGAGTGTTACCAACATGATTCGCTTTGGTTTGGCCCAGTTGTCTTTTTTAGTTTGAGATGGTTATTTACTTTTTTAACTTTTTTTGGGAACCGTTGGTCCGATTTGGATGATTTTTTTTTGTTTTGTTATGCTGAACAAGTTTGCAATTGGGTTTTTTTCTCTATCCCTTACGGTTTTTGAGATAAATTTTGAATGTGTTCTAATTTGCATATTTGGGATGATGAAAAGTGCACCATGGGATAGGCCACCCACAACTTCCTATTCATTGGATTCATCAAAATTGACATATCTGCTTTGGTTCAAAAAATAATAGGGGGGGGGGGGACAGACTTATGGACTTATGTAAAGCACAATGTAAATACGTTTGTCTGGTTTTGAAATGCAACTTGGAAGCAAGCTATAAAGTTGAAATTTAAAATACAGCTGTGTAATATTACTATAATGATGGGAAAAATCTAAAACTGGACATAAGTCTCTCAAGAACACAGAAATCAATAATCTTTATGAAATATTCGTTTGCTTGCATGTGTGAACAATCAGCTGGTGATGTTTTATGTTGCGTTAACAAGGTTTGATGAAATTGATTCGTGCCTAACCTAACCATCACGGTCTATAAATATTCATGGTCATCGAGCTCCATTGTTAAAAATTAAGCTAAAGTTTCTAGCTCCCGATAGGGCCGGAACTCTATTGAAAAGTGGCGCTGCAGTTACAATCTGCCCAACTGCGCCCGCAGCGCACCCTATCGACAGATAGAAACTTTACTATCATTATCAGTTTCAATGAAAAACTAACACAGATCACGTTCGGCCTTAGTCAATACCTCCTAAAGAGAAAGCCTCTGCACGAAAACGTCATACATTGTTACTTCATCATATTAGTGCTATTGTCACATTGTTATTCGTTTTTCTACCAATAATAAGCCCTGAATTTGCACTACTATGATCATGTAACAATGTATGATGGTTTCCGTGCAGAGGCTTTCTCTTTAGGAGGTGTTGCCTTAGTGCAATCCGTTTTCCTTAGCTTCTGGAAACAATAGAAAATGGCCAAGCTCGATCGATGACCATGTGTATCTATAGAGATCTAGGCTCTCTGGCCCCTTTTTTTTTTTATCTTGTCTCAGTTTTAACGTTCTGTCATATCTTTCTACTTCTATGTTCATTTTGTGTCCGTCCCTGTACTTTTTTTCATAGACTCTCTGTACTCTTTTATTTTAGTGACCTTTTTATTATGCGATACTATTTTACAGAGTGACTAGCGACCGGGCTTTGTCAAACAAATTGTGTAACCGGGAACGGTCAGGGATTTTTTCAGGGATAATTTTTTTTTCCAGGGAATTTTACGAAATCGTTTTGCTAGACACCCTATCATTTCTAAACTTTTTTATAATTTTAATTTTGTATGTGTTATCCTATTGCATTATTTTTGTCGCTCTCTTATTAACTCCTATTTGTCCTCCTTCCTGGCCTATCCCAACACGTCTTCAAACTCCTCTCCTGCTTTTTCAGGCAATACCGTCTTACTGTTCCCTATGCCAACTATATATAAAGGCGACCTTTAGTGCTTTTTTCATAACTTCAGGATAATTCTCTAATATTCTAATTGCCTTTAGAGAATTATCCTTTTTGCTTTGATAAAGGATAGTCTCTAACCGAAACGTCAGCTTTTTATTTGATTTTATAGTTTTATTTTGATTTTACTTATTATTTTATTTTTCATCTTTATTTAATAACTATTATTTACTAAAATGTATAGTGAGACGCCCATTGACCTGAGTAAAACTAAAGACTATCTCTGTGAATTCAAAGATAATAGTGATAGCCTCGACGGTGAAGAATATATCTCTTTGGATGAAATCAAAATTGCCATTGAAGGATTGAATAAGTCCTCGGCTTTAGGATGCGACGGCTTGCCTCAGCAGGTTTTTTTATTTCCTGAGGTTCAAGCCTGTCTTTTGGAAGTTTATAACTATTGTTATAAGGTAGGGGAACTTCCTGATTTTACTAGCATGGCTGATATCGTTCTTGTTCCGAAGGTGGAGAATCCTGTATTTGTGAAACAATACCGACATATTTCCATTTTGAACACAGATTTAAAAATCCTGACCAGGGTAATATATAATAGTATAGTGGGTCAGGTTGATCGGATGGTTGGTAAGTTTCAATCTCCGTTTTTGAAATATAGATCTATTCAGGATATGAACGATATTCTAGCGAATAATAAGGGTCTCCTAATATCCTTAGAAAATGAAAAAGCTTTTGATCGAGTGAATCACTCGCATCTTTTGGAAATATTGGAGAAATTTAATTTTTCGAAGAACTATATCCGCTGGATTAATATTTTACTAGCTAATCAGTCATGCCAGCTTTGTTTTGGTCTACTTAGATCGGACAAAATCATTATGTATTCAGATTTAAGGCAGGGTGATATTTTATCTCCTATCCTGTTTATTTTAAGTTTAGAGCCTTTTTTGAAGAAGGTAATAAACAGGATTAGGTGGGTTAGAGGAGGGAAATATCAATCACTGCCGGTATGTACAGCATATGCTGACGATATCTCCCTATTTTTGTTCAGTTTACGAGAACTGGAATGTTTGGATAACGTGATAGTTAATTATGGGGAGGTATCTAATTCAAAACTCAATTATAATAAATCTAATATGATTAGTTATCTGGGTGACAACAATAGAGAATTGGAGAGTATCTCCAATTTCAGGGTGGTCACAAGATAAAAATTTTGGGCATCTATTTTTGTATGAAAGATCAAGAATCGGTTAATTATGTCTACTGGTATGAAGAATTAAAAGAGAGTGTACAGAAGTGGCAATCCTTTGGGAGTTTGCTTACGATTAAGGAACGGTCAGATATGGCCAATATGTTCCTGGTCAGCAAATTCGACTCAAAGATAAAAATTATAGAGCCCCCCGTGGGGTCTTTGGACAGAATGAATGGTGAGATCGCGCGTTGGGTCATTGGTGGTAATCGGTGACCCAGGCGTGGTTTTATTTATGGTGGTTTGTCTCGGCGGAGGGGAGTCTAATTTGTTTTAAGCACCCTTAGAGAGAGCCATTCTGTATACTTACGGGACTTCTATATGCAAAATGGAAAATGTAACCCCTTCTTTAGTACTTTGAAAAAAGAAGTACTTCTTTTATTACCTACATTTATAAAAAAAACTAGATGATTTTTTTTCCAGGGTGGTGCCCACGAGGTTAATACTGAATGTGGTAGGATATGTAAGAATAAGTTTAAGAATATACACTATAACTCTGTATAATCACCCTTTACACTATAGATGTAAGGACGTTGTTACTATTATGAAAGAATGTGAAAGTGTAAAGGCGTTTGTTGATCAAAGTATCAGAGTTTTCACAAATCTCCTACCACATGAAGTAATACATGATTGGAACAATTACTTTATCAATAAGGACGTGGCCACCATCTGGAAATTTAGAAGGAAAGGAGGAGTTACTCCTAATTTTCTATGGAAAATTAAAAGAAGAAGTTCCCCGAATTGTCAAACATGCGATACCAGTGGAACTGAAGAACATTTTTTGTTCTTTTGTAAAAGAACCGATCACATTTACAAATGTATTCAAAGTCTTGTTGGCCACTTTGGTGGTGATGTAAAGAATGTTGATGATTACCCATTGTATGGTATCTCCACTAATGCGACATTTAAGTGTAAAGTATTGTTGTGCCAGATAAAGATCATTGCAATAATTGCTATTCAAGCGGCAGTGATTGCATGGGAACATAATCAGTTTAATGCTATGGGCCTCTTTATTAAAAAATTATGGGTCTTCTATACCACGGAGAAACTCTTTCATCAAAGAACAGGACGTGCAAGAACAGACCTCAAATTAGCCGTGCAAAAAAGTATTAGCTAGTACGTTTAAGCAAGACAACAACATTTATCTTCTATTTGAACTTTAATTACTTATTTAAAAAAACATATAGCATTAAGACATTTAATAATACTTAACACAAACTCAGGGGCCCTCTGAAATGAACAGAATAAACGCAAAAACATCAAATGCAAAATCCCAAAATAAACAATAATTACAGCAAGTATTTTTGCCTAGAATTACTGTACATATTCAAATTGGCATCTCGCCGGCATAAGTGTACTTTTTTTACCAATAGTACGCAAACATGTACCAGGGCAAACTGCTCCAGCCACCCCTTAGCGCATTAATCAACATCAATAGAGCTAATACATCAATTCAACACTGGAACGTGTCGTGTACCCCTTTTTATATTGTTGGGAGGGGTACCGTAACCCACTTAAGTATTGCTATTAAACCACTTCCTGTTCAATACTACAATGCGCCAACGAACCTTTAGGTTCCGTTATACTCTGCAACCTATGCGCGGGCGTGGGCAGTTGCCCTCACAACGGTCAACAGCCTTATGACTCAATTTCACGCTGGCACCTCTTGATTTGCTCAACAAGCAACATTTATGCCGACTCAGCTGAACAGGGATTGTTCAGTAAAGCTAATCAACATTCTCTGCCCTATGGCATTAAAACCCACAATGTTTGTTTCCTTAACAATATTCAACATGGAATAAAGTACCAATGCACTGCTTCACAAATTAATTGTTCTTCAACAGCGCATGCAAAAGGAGCGTCCCGTCGGAAGAAAGTCGATAGCGACTGCCGCTCGACGCGTAATCACGGCACATAAAACAGGATCGCAAGAATGTCAATATACATTCGGACAATGACCTGTCTACGCAGTTTTTCCTTTGTGATCCAAGAAACAAATTCTTCCGAAATAAATAAAAAAGCAACGGTCTCACCCAGCTCGATGACAAGTTGTCTTCTCAATGCTGTAGTTCATGAGGACAAAGAACATCTAGGCCAACTGCTGCCACGACCATGGACTTCATTCGAACTCTACGACGTTCTATCGTGAAAATCGTCAATACTTCAACACATCAGCATTTGGAGTTAATTTTGTCTCGAACTGTAAAATCAACTGCATTGCTATCTGTTCCAGTTCCAATTTCAAGTGATGCTGATAGGATAGCGAGTAACAAGCGCCATTTTCGAAGCCTCCATCGCCGGTCGCTTGTTATCACTCCTCTACAAACCTAAAAATACGTCTTCTCTGGTCGAAAACTATATTTTTTTTTAACCCCAACATAAAAAAAGAACCTCTCTTAACAATACTTACACACAATACAAAAGACACGCGGTTTTTCATAGAAAACCTCCTCGCCACAACAAAGCTTAGCAATCGACGCCAAAACATTGTTGCCGCGAAGGGGAATTTACATTGCTCTTCATAAATTGCTCTTAACAATTACCTACAAAACTAAGCTTATCATGCCCATTACAATAAATTGCATCCAATCACTGACGAATTTATAACGACAACACCACAAACACGATATAAAAACGAGTGAACTACATAAAATACAACGAACAGAGCATACACCCACACATATGCACGCACGCACCACCCCAACAAATGAAACATACACTGACCCTCAGTCACACTATAATGACGGTATCTAATCACTCTGTGCCCACATTTCTGCATCTACATGTATTGATCTTTGAACTAAAAATGGCATAGGTTCCATCGTTTTCATTATTAGTCACTTCTTTGTCCTTTATGAAGTTTTCATTATGAAGTTTTCATCTAAATCTTCTCTGTCCATCACTGTTTTAAATTTGTTCTACAATGAATGCACAGCATGTAATCATTCACATTGGACTGATGAAACTGATGGAGCAAACTTATTACACTACCGTTATGTGGGTGCTTTAAGTCCTTCTCAAATTAAAATCTATAATAAACATTACATGAATATCCAAATTCGTTGTTAATGACTATAAAACGAAATATGAATTCAGTCTCCCAATTTTTCGCATATATGTCGCTCCTTACTTAAATCCTATATGATGACGATGCTGTTAATGTTGACGGTTATGGCTCGGTATGGACTTGTACTCGTTGAATTCTATCAATCCATGTAGAAACGTTTATGTTATCAGTTATGTGTTATTTGCGTCGAACTTTCAGTTATTGGCGCATTCGTATCGAGCAATAGTTCATCTTGGCAGCGCGGCGCCTCAACTTTGAGGCGTTCCTGTTGAGCCCACTGACGCTCAACATCGGACATCCGTATATTTTTGGATTCCCCATTTCTCGATCTATAGCCCTGTGATGGTTTCCATAATTTTTCTCGTGTTTATTAGGCATAAATTGGGAAATTCTGTAATTTTATGCCTTGCAAAATTTCCCCAGTTCGAAAACCGATATCTTAGACACTATTAAATATTGAGGTTTAAATTGCAAGCCATTTTATAAAGCGCAGAAAGATAAAACAAATGACACCTCAAACGTCGTGGTAGCACAAAGGAAGCCGGAGCTAGACTAATTTAATATCCGCCATAGAGCAGATTTTCTGACTCAACTTTGCACTGCGATTGCGTCAGCAAATTAGGTCAGCACGAAATCATTGAAGGTTTAAAACATGCTTTGTTCTACAGGGTGTTTCAAAATTATGTACAATAAATTTAGTGAAATATTCTTCAGGTCAAAAGAAGACGAAAATGTTCTATAGCACTTTGTCTGGAAACCATTTATTTACGCGATACAGCCAACTAAACCCGTGGCTCCAAATTACAGGAATTGTTCAAAGTGCCCGCCACCAGCTCGCTCGCACGCACGCACGCACGCACGCACGCACGTTTCGGCTCATTGCATGAGCGACCATCTGATGTCATGGAAGAGTTCGTCGCCAGCATTACGAACGGTTTGGCATGCATTTTCAATTCGTTGTCGCAGATCCATAATGTTAGGAACTTCTGTGCTGTAGACGATCGTTTTCACATGACCCCACAGAAAAAAGTCCAAGGGATTAAGGTCGGGTGATCTTGCAGGCCAGGCTACCGGTCCACCTCGACCTATCCACTGATTCGTATATGCAGCATTAAGGTGTGCTCGCACAACATGGCTGAAATGTGCTGGAACGCCATCATGCATGAACCACATATTAGATCTTATCAAAAGAGGAACATCTTCCAGTAATTCTGGCAATGCATTCTGCAGAAACAAAAGATACGTTCGCCCAGTCAATCGTGGCGGCAACACATAAGGGCCAATTAAGTTATTTCCGACAATTCCACACCATATGTTCACGGAGAAACGGTCTTGATGCGCTCGAGCTCTGGTAACATGCGGGTTAGCATCTGCCCAATGGTGCTGGTTGTGAAAATTTACGATCCCTGTACGGGTGAAGGTTGCTTCGTCCGTGAAAAATATTTGGCTGAGACAACTAGGGTCTGCAGCATGACGACGTTGTATCCATTGGCAAAATCGTTGTCGGTGTGGATAGTCCGTTGGGTTCAGTGCCTGAACCAGTTGCAGGTGGTATGGATGCAAAAGCTGACGGTGAAGAATGCGCCAAACAGATGAGTGCGGAATGTGTACCATGGAAGAAATACGACGGGTGCTTGTCTGTGGTTCATCATGTATGATGTCAATATTCACATCCTCCTCATCCGGAGAATGTGCTACAGGCCGCCCTTGTCCTGTTTGACGGCCAAAGGAACCACGCTCCCTCAAATGTCTGTCGAAAGATACAAATGTTCGGTTATTTGGCAAACGTCTATTCGGAAAGCGTTCTTGGTAGAGTCTTCTTGCTTCCACAGCATTTCCGTCCGCAAGACCATACATTCGGTGCATTTCAGTGTATACGTGTACATGACGTTTTTTTAAGTAAATCGTAATGCGTATGTCAAAGCACGCAAACGTTCTGAAATTGATATTCCTAGTGGATGTACAGTAGTGAAACTACAGTAATGGAAACAACCGTACACAACTAATGGAACAAACCACTCAACCTAGTGTTCGGTCGAAACGCTGGAACTGCTAAAATATCGTTCGCTAACTACCGTGCTTCCCTACTGTATGATATTGGATTACTCGCAAATAAATCATTTCCAGACAAAGTTCTATAGAACATTTTCGTCTTCTTTTGACCTGAAGAATATGTCACTAAATTTATTGTACATAATGTTGAAACACCCTGTACACTCTATCAAATGCGATATGGATCATTCTTCTATCATTAATAGTTTTCACGTTATTAAAGTTTTCGTGGTCAACACTTTTCGTGACATTCACGATTTAAGTGTGGCATCCTAGTCTCGAAACGAAAGACGTATTCTACGTCAAAACTCTTTTTTTCGTAATCACGTTGATTAGCAACTTCAATTTCAAGTGGAAAACTCTGGGTATTATATCATGTCGATCACACGACGCTTGTGTTGCAAAAATTTCTTGAGTGATTTCGTTCCAGTTTGGATTTGTTGAGGAAAAAATAAAAGGATCAGGCCTTCCGTATTTTCTGACATAATAGAAAGGGTCCTTCGTACGTTCGTGCATGTAGCGTGGGCCGCCGTTAAAACTGGATGCAAGGAACACTAATTAGCCTAAGTTTTCCGTGTTGTCATCCTGTTGCAAAGCATCCTGCAAGTGCACATAATTTGCAGCGCGTAAAATTCTCTGGTTTGTGCGTATATACACTAAGTGCTTGCCCTCGATTTTGTCGTACATATCGATGAAAAACTAGCTAAACAGTCCACGAAATCTTTGCCAGTAGACAAAACGATTTCTTCTTATTTGCAGCAGGTGAATATAAAATTGATGTGAAGATATTTTTAGGACCGATAGGTATTAATGTTTTCACAATGTGCGTCCGTTGGTCTGTCTGTCTGTTGGTGCTCTAGCTTTCGAACGCTTCCGAATTTTCGACTTCCGTTTTCGCCATTCGACAACTTAGGGAAATCGGAAGACTGAATTCGTTAGTGAAAAAAATTACTTCCGATTCAAAAGGTCACAAATAATATAGTGGACCGCATTTTTCACTATACAATTCAATTTATAAATGGCCTGTGCATTGCCAAATGCTGTTCTCCCTTTGGCATTCCATACTTAAATCAGAGAAAAGGCTTGTGAATTAAGTGAAGACACGTGATCGTCTTCCTTGGTGGTCAATATCTGTATGAACTGGTTTAATGGTATATATTTTAGTGGTACCATTATGGTCCACTGGAAACTTTCAATGCTAAGATATGGCATGTATAATATCATACAGCTTGAAACAGCATGTCACGATTGAATATTAACGTAAAATTAATGATAGTCGAAATAGGTTCAATGGTATGTGGTTTCATGGAGCCAGTATGGTTCAGTGAAAACTTTCAAAGCTCAGATTTGGCAAGTAATGTATCAAACAACTTGGAGTGATGTGTAGTGAATGTATATATCCTAAAATTTATGATAGTCGAAATTGGTTTCAAGGAAGCTGGTTTAGAGGACCCATTAGGGTTCATTGGAACTTTCAATGGTAAAATATGGCATGTAATATATCAAACAACTTAGAATGATGGAATATAACGTAAAATTAATGATAGTCGAAATTGGTTCAATGGTATGTGGTTTAATGGAACCATTATGGTTGGTTGGTTGATTGAAATTTTAGGGCGTCGGCTGCTATGGCCATTTTCCGCCCGACAAAAAGTTTAAATCCACAGTTTATGTTTGGCTTTCTCAGCTAAAAAACTTGATAAAAAAAATGAAACACAAACACAAAAGGCAACATAACGACATACAACACAATTTATATAACACATACAACACAAAGTAAAACAAATAATTGACCTTTATCATAAACTCTTGTTCTCACACACTTGCTTAGCATTCGTAGCCTTGACTACCCATGTGACCACAAAAAATGGCGTCCCTTGGTCGTGTTGTAAGCATTTGTGATTTGAGTAAAATTCACTTTTTTTACATTTTTCATAGGTTTTTAATATTTTAAAGATTTTTATTATTATCTTTATTACTTTAACATACATTATTAACCTAAAATTTGCAAAATATAATGATTTAAATGTTTACTGATAACTTTTCATAATTTTAATTTCATAGTCATTTCCAAATTACCTATAAAATTATTTTCTAATGATGTTTATTTCTTTCTCCTCACTCTGACAATTGGGAATACAACAATATTTAACCAAAGCAATAAAAATTTTGAACAACAACAATTAAAACTTTCACTTAAGATACAGTCAACAAATGCCGTTAACACGTCCAGTGTCCGCCATTTGCATTTTGTAAAAAAATCAGTGACGTTTAGTGGCAACCAATCACAATACAGGGGATAAAGGTCAATTATATACAATCTGATAAAATAACTCCAATACTAAGCAAAAATCTAAAATATCACAGCTCAATATGGATCAAAAATAAAAACTACCAGAATTAAAAACAATAGTATTACATATTTAAAATCCCATGAAGCTATGTTTTGTCCAATAAGATACGGTTATTTATAAAAACTGTTTAAATTAAATGATCACTGTCGATTATGTCGAAGTACTTCTGCCATTTCGCCATCCGGTACGTCGACTTCGAACTCAGATGATGAACTCAATTCTGAGCTCGCAGGAGGATCCTCTTCACTTGGGATACCCAATCGTCGCTTTCTTTGTTCTTCTGGACTTTTGCAATCGCTTTGACGTTTCCTTTCATTTTTATTATTCTTCTTGTGTATTCTATAACTCTTTTGAACTTCCTTAGGCTTTTCCTTTATTTTGTCTTTTTTTTCCACTTTCTTTTTACTAATTTCTGTATCACTTTTTGAGGGCTGTAATTTCGGAAGGTTATTATGTTCCTTCAATGGTGAAATAACTGTCATAGTTCCCATCGATTTTGTCAATCTCGTTTGTTTTACCATTCCTGCATAGGATCGCGAAGATCCTTCTCTACGAGTGTTATATGTCCGTTTTGCCTCCAAATATGAACACTTATTATTAATACGGATTGTCTGTGTTTCCTTTTCAGCTTTCCAAATTGGACAATCCCGAGAGATAGCTGAATGTTCACCCTTACAATTACTACACCAGGGTGTAGAATCGCAGGTATCCCTCTCGTGCCCTTGTTTTCCACATCTGCCACAAAGTGCAGGAAATCTGCAGTTCATTTTCGTATGTCCGAATTTCAAACACTGGAAGCAACGTAGGGGATACGGCACGTACGGTCTAACACGTGCTTTTAAATATCCCAGACTTATCGTATCGGGCAGAATATTTCCTTCAAATGTTACAAGGAAAGAACTAGTGAGTTGGACCTCCCCATTCCTTCTAGAAGTGAAACGTCTAATGCCTCTAACCCCCTGGTCTTTTAATTCTATTAAAAGAGTTTCGTCATTCATAGAACTTAGATCTTTGCTCGTAAAGACCCCCTTACAGAGATTCAAGGATGGATGGGGGTAAGCCCTAGCCTTTATTTTACCTAGGTGGTCCCATTCCAACAAAAGTTGTGCTTGTCTGGAGGTAAAAACTTCCACTACAAGGCTATTTTGAAAATAGCGCCGTACAGACTTTACCTTCCCTAAAAGTCGTTTTATAGCCCTATCCACCACAAAAGGCGAGAGAGATGAGAAAGCTGCCTTCTACCAATTCAAGAATGATGAATTTTGGATCTTCGCATTTCATCGCCTGTTTCTCTACTTTTTCCACATCATTAGGCAGCTTTTTTTCTTTTACCATTTTCCATAAATTACAAGAAAAACTTCATCCCTCTGACTCCCCACCCACCATCGAGCCCTACAAGGGGATGCACATTGGCACCAGGGATATCAGAGGACTATAGGTAGCACCTAACCCTAAAGCCGACTCCAAGGAGCCGACCAGCCGATTGACCTGAACGGGCTAGTTTCAGGATCCCTTCTTTCGGAGAAGCAGAGGCCAAAGTGGTGTGTTGTTCCGGAATAGCCTTCCCTCAACCACCAGGATCCCCCTTTCCCCCGAATTCGAGTCGCCACGCACGGCAAACACGCGGGTGGACGTACTGGTCACACAGGAAGCTTTGACGCTTCTGTTGTGAGCACCGGTCCCCTAGGCGGGTCCACAACCGGCCGGACACATTTAGTCTGACCCCTTAGCTAAGGCCTGTCTGGTGTGGGTGTCCCTATCCAGCATAGCCCTTAGCATCATTGAGGCGCTCAAGCCACTCAACCACGTCAAGGTAGTGCCCACGGAGGGGGAACCATTATGGTCCATTCGATTCTTTCAATGCTAAAATATGGCATGTAATATATCAAACAAATTGGAATGATGTGTCATGAATGAATATAATGTAAAATTAGTGATAGTCGAAATTGATTCAAAGGAACCTGGATTTAGTGAATCCGATATGGTTCATTGGAAATTTCAATGCTAAGATATGTCATGTAATATATCAAACAACTTGGAATGACGAGCCATCAATGATTGTAATGTATATCCTAAAATTAATGATAGTCGAAATTGGTTCCAAAACAGCTGGTTTAATGGACCCATTTTGATTCATTGCAACTTTTAATTATAAAATATGGCATGTAATAAATCAAACGACTTGGAATGACGTGCCATCAATCAATGTAACTTAAGATTAATGATAGTCGAAATTGATTCCATGAAGCGTTTTTTAAAGATACCATTATTGAATCATTGGAAACTTTCAATGCTAAGATATGGCATGTAATTACTTACGCCTTTTATTGTCAAGAGTTAATTTTAACAATAACTAGTAGCTAATCGTTCGCTTCAATAGTAAATGGTTACGTAGAAAAGCGTTAGCAATTATTTATGAAAAAAGAATTCACCCTTACACAGAACGCTTAAACAATTAACGCTTATTTCACTAAACTGGAATGCTTCCACGTTAAAGGATTCTTATATATTTTAATGTATAGAGAATTGCTACTTTCTGTATTAAACTTTTCAGATAGTTTTAATCAGTTTGAATTATGTATTTTCCTTAGACGTATGCGTTGCTTAGCAACCAGAGGCCTCCTTACCAACCTCATCTAATCTTAACAACTAAAGACTTTTTTTAGAAATCAAATACTTTCCTTTTTTTTTTCGAATGCCTTAAAAAAATATCGGTCCTGGGCATTTCGGTTGCCTGACTTCTTTTGCTTATATTCGGCACTCTTATGATAGGGTTGACCTAATACACACAAAAATTATACCCATCTTATCCCTTGCAATAAATTAAGAAGTATTGTAGGGCATCGTAAGACCTGTGTGTTTCATAAATGCTTTAAAGACGATCGTCTCGAGTGCGCAATGCTATATCATGTCGCTGACACTTCTGATCAACCAAAACAGCTGCAACTTCATTTGTGACAGGAACATTGTACCTGCCGCTATTTCCAGCAACGGGTCGTTTATCTGCACTAATGACAAATTTACAATAATTATTTTGCTTTTGCGGAATAGACTCTATGCAGATTTAAAACTATGAATATACGAATTCACTTGATGCAACAGAGTTATCGCATCATTGTGAATTTGTGGAAAGTTTGGTTTCTAATATTTGCCTGAACTTCATAATTAGAAATAAAATATATATGAAGAAACTTAGGTTCATTTTCAGGCAGCAAAGCACCGGTAAATGGCAAACATGGCCTTGAACCTTAAAGGTAGGCATGAATGGTTCTTCCGTTTTTTTGTTTCGCGCCAAAAGATGTCATTTGAAACGCATTATTATACGTACGGACTTTATCCAAAAAGTGCTATGATTGTGGATGGTCACCATTCAGCAGATATTTTAAGATCTCATGGGAGTTCTGAAAAATTTCAATATGCACTTTACAATATTAACATTAATGATAAACATATAAATCTTGAGTATTAACCATATTCCTATATAACAAATTTTCCGTATAACAAATTTTTTGGAGAGTAGCCAATAATGATTTCGTTATAAGGAAGTTTGACTGTATCAAGTTAAGGTTATTTGTTGTGGGTCGGAAATTTTTTCTGTGGACCGGCAGTCAATAAACCTTCCAATACAATATGAAAATGTGGAAAAAAATCATCTTGGAATCCGCCTAAGATAGTAAACAACTATCCACAACAAAGTTGAGAGATCATTATCAGCGCTATCAGGTCAAAGCGAAAAGATTATTGTTCAAAATATCGTATCATTGCAACAATAGAGCAGCGAGATATTAGGCAAGCTTCCCTTATCTTTGTAGGCTAGGGCTGAGCAGACTCCGAAAACTTTAAATTATGATATCTTTTTATTCCATGAGCCGATTTTGATGAAATAAAGCCTGTATGTTGCTCCATGCTACGCTCAATTTACCTGTGAAAACCCCATGAAGATTCGTGAAGTAGTTTTGGAGATTAGCGTGTTCATACAGATAAACAGACAGATAAAAATTTTAGAAATGGTCTTCTTGTGTTCTGTTACACTTCCCACATCACCCGCAATCAGATTTAGGCAAATATTTGCAATGTACAAATCCAACGGTTCTACAGTTTTATTATATGCATAGATTATTTACAAAGATGAGCCCACATGTACCAGTATGGTCAGATGACCGAAAATTAGGCCTATGGGTCATCAGAGAACCAGGACAATGTCAAACAGATAAAAAATAAAAAATACAAATAAAAAATAAAATCTTGTAAAAATTCCAAGGAGGAGCTTTAGCAGTGAAGCAAAAATACATTTATACAATTATTAAAAAGAAATTACACCCCCCCCCCTTTCCAAGTAGGGGAAGGCAAGTGGCAGATCCTGCAGTCATCTGTTTTTACCCCTTTAGCTGCACTTTTTACCTCTCCCGAAGTTTTTTAATCAAGAAAATTGATTTTCTCGAACGTAATATGTATAAAATGTAAAAAACCTGGTGACTTCTTTCCTTTTTCATCATTTCCGAACGTATGATATATAACATGCCATATGTTGCCATAGTTCTAAAGACCAAGTGACTGCCATCCCCGCAATCCGACCCCCCTGGAACAATTGGGCTTAAACTTCATTGTAATGTAGATCTTGCCTAGAGAAATCTGGATACCGAATTTCCCGCCTTTACATACCTAAATAGCACACAGATATGTTGCCCTCCCTGAATCCCATCCCCGTAATTCCGACCCCAGTGTACCAATCAAAACAAAACTAAATAGTGCAGATGGGCATGCTCATAGTAAGCTACATTCCGAATTTCAACCTTCTACCTCAAAAAATGTAGAAATTATGAAAGCGTACACAGTTAAGACATTATAAAAACAATACGTAGCTCCATTCTTCGGCTACTTAATAATATAGATTATGAGCCCTTGACCAATCGTGCGTCGACAAAGCGATTTCACGTGCGCGCACCGATGTCAGTAATGCTTAAAAGATGTACAGAAAGTAGCAATGTATTCCTTCTTGACAAATCGATTGTTATATGACATGACATTATCTTTGTATTCTTTACATTCACTGTTTTAGCACTTGAATTTTACTTGAAGGGGTCCACGAAAAATTCTGAAAAGTTGATACGGCCGAGCTAAGATTTTGATGGTCATATTTCTGAAAACAGAATTTGAAAAAGTTAATTCGTTTTCAAGTTATCGTGCAAACGGCAGACGGCCGGATAAACGTACAGACCAAGAGCGCAATCTTATAAGTAGCATTTATGCAAAACCTCCTAATAATAATTAGAAAACTTGGAAATAAGGAATCCAAAAAAAAAACAACTAAATTAGCCAAAAGGAACACAGCAATATGTACTTAATCCATCCAGAAGAGCAAGAAAATTATGGAATTGAAAATTTGGCAAATCGTGTGTGCAAATTAATCATGTTATTAATTTTTAATATTTTAAATGCTTCATAATTTTCTTAATTTTTAATTTGGCTAAAAACATTGGCGATAAAAATTTCAAGTACTGCGCGGCCACTAACTCGGTTATCGTCCTGCAGCTTCTTCGCTATCTTAATAAACTCATTCACTGCGAAAATGAGCTCCTTCACTGCCATAATTTATTTACCTACATTACTAGAATAAAGAAGCTCCATTGGCGTGTAAGTTTTCGTAATAATGAGTCTTAGTTGACGTCTCGTGTAGTAACATCCTTATTAATAGAGGGCTTACCGATATGAGCGTACGATCCAAAGCATCAAAGGCGTTTGGCTCAGCTGCAAAGTCAGCAGGGGAATTCAATCTGCATCCGCAGCGCCTTGTTGCCATAACTCGTTGTACCTAGTTAATAATACCAATCAAAAATACGAGATCCTCGCCTTCAAAAACCCAGGAAAGCTCCTACAGTCTGTTTCATAAGAGAATGCCACTGAAATGGAGCAATCTGATTGGTTAAGACTAAACTGCGTATTAGTAAGTTACTCCTGGTCGAGTCGATCGCCGTGTGGGAGAGTCTGAGGATTCAGCATGGACGGTGTTTCTCTCCTTTCGAGTTCATCGGAAAGTGAAAGTAATTTGCCTGATTCAAATAAAAGTATCAAACGAAGCAAGCGTGGTTCCAATATTCATCGTCGCACTCGGGAACGGATAATTTAAGTTGTGGAGAAGACGAAAAATGAGTCAACTGCGTCGCATGCTCGACAAAAAGAAATAAAAAGTACAGTGTGTGATCAGTTTGGAATAAGTGCGAAAATGTATTATAGAATTATAAGAGAGGGAAGGCAAAGTAAATCAACTTGAACACCAATTCAAACACCAGCTAAGAAATTTAGATAAATGTAATTATTTTTAATATTTTGGGATTCTTAATACAAATTTGTAATTATGAAAATGCATTCCTACTTTCTGAATTCATCAGATTAACTTAAAAAGTTTAAAATTCCACTGCCAGAAACACTAATCGTTTTTAATTTTGATTAAAAAAATTTTAAACCTTTTTCATTAAAACATTTTTTAATTAATAAAATATAATAAATTAATATACACTTTTTATTATATTATAAATTTTGAATTTATAAAGCATATAAAATGTTGCATTTCCAAGTGTTCCTGCTAGCAGCAATAATAGAAATCGGACTACAAAGTTTGACTAGCAGACGAACTCTACCTCAGTACCTGAAGAAAATAAATAATATCATTTGCTTATTTCTGATTGGTTTCTATTGAAAACGCTTCAAGGTCAGTGGCATTCTCTTATGAAACAGATTGTAGGAACCGAAAAGAACGGCCAGAGTCCCTAAAGCACTCCTTAGAAGGGGTAATTCCTTCGTAGCAGAGCGATATAGGGAAGTCGAAAAATAAGAAAAAGGTTCGAGTGGTAATGAAAGATTGTCGAAAGAGATGAAAAGGACCAAATATACGAGATTGTCAACCCAAAAGCCTCGGAAAACCCCAAAAGCTCCTTAGAGGAAAAACCCTAGGTGGCCACCAGATGGCGCTACCGTCTGTGACGAACGATCGACAAGTGGACCAACTAGGTTTATACTACAGGAGAGCCAGAAAAAAACAGTTCAAAATAAACTAAGTAAAAAAGTTAAAAATCTAAAAGATTAAGACCTAAATAACACGAATCTGCCAACATCACACAGCGGAATCGAGCAGAAACGTAAGAATAAAGCCGCAAGGTAAGATCGACACGACAATGACGGTCGTCCGTTGGGAGAATTTAACACAAATCGGCCCAAACGGGAAGAAAATAGCTAGTATAGCGAAAAAACAATCACAAAGACAGTAAATAAATCGCTGTCCTAATAGCAAAATACCAGTAGAATCCAATAAATCTGGTTTGGAGACCGTAGGATTAACGGAATCCAAGATATGACTCACGCAAAATGCCGACGCGGCCGTCACGTGATCCAACACAAAGGAAAACATTAGGCCGACTAGAAAAAGGCTTTGGAAAATCAAAATCCCAACGACATATAAAAAGTAATACATCAATTTGATAGCGAACATGTCAAGGAATCAGAATCTACTATCAGAATTATGATAACTCACTTAAAAATAAAAAACATCAAGCGGCGAACGAACGCCACGTGGGGCCATCGATCACAGAGAAAGCCCAAGGTGGGCGAGAAAGTAAATACTCGAAAAAATCGAAAAAAGCACATAGAATAAACAACAATACCACAATTCGATAGCAAGAATTCCAAAGAATCTTAATCTGTCATCGGAATTGAAGTAGAGCAATAGTGGGAAAAGCGGCGAGCCCGAGAAGGACGACCTCGTGCAGGTTCCGAAAAACACAAGACTAGGAAAGGTGGAAAGGGTGAGAAAAATAATAAAGAAGCAGCTAGAATCAAAGAAAACACACTGACCTGAACGAAAAAGACCTGCTGAATCGAATTAGACTGTTTAGAGAAGCGTTGGATGTACGGCTAGGCAGATACGGGCCACGGAAAGTGCCGAAGCGAAGTAGGCCTAATCCAAGACCAATGATTAGCCCGGTCTGCTGGCGAGCTCGGGCATCGCGGTGTAAAATAAAGAAAAAGGCATCAGAGCAGTAGTCCTTGCGTCACGAAAAGATACAGAGAGTGCTTATACACAATAAAACAACCAGATATTGCAAGATTTTTGATTAAATCCCAAGTTGTAGGTCAATTTTCCAGAGAGCAGTTAAAAGATACTGTTCAATGGCCGCCATCTTGAACCGGATATAGTAGATATGGATCAGTGCTGCCAGATTTGGTATTTTTTAATAGCGCCTTTATAAATAAAATTTACGAATTTAAAAGGCATCATATATACAATTATTAAATTAATTGTCTACAATTATTTAAAAAAAATATTCATAAACAGCGTTTCATATGAAATTTTGATATTTTTTTTTGTACAAGGCTCTAGGTAAAGCGTTTTAGGCGTTTCCGTTTTAAATGCACGAAATAAAGCTTATCTCACAAAGTTAGGCAATTTAGTTGTGACCTTAGATTTGTTCCGACGACAATTTCGTAGGTAAATCCTTCTTCTTTCTTCAGTTTGTGGAAAAATAAAGTCTAAATGTATAAAAGAGTTGAACCATGTGAACATTTGGTGTAGCACAAACACCATTGTCTTTAGATAGTAGACAATGACAACCAACCATATTAAAATACATGTATTAAAATAATGAAATTTAAACATCAGACGACCAGACAACCATAATATACTGCCCGTTTGACCAAAGATAGCGGAATGCGTATACCATCTATATACTGGCGTAATCCATTCATTCGCATCACTAAACATTTCAATAGCTATAGCAAGTGGACTGTTGCGTGGCAGACTTAAGAATGACTTATTGTGTTCTGTGTTTTGAAGGCGGACTAGAACCATTGGCATCTCAACAGCACATTTTGTTTTGTAAGTCTTATTAGCGTTGCCCGGGATAATTACACATGTAGGGAAACAGAACCATCTCAAAAAGTTAAATTATAACTCCAAATGGGTCAAATAACACCACACAGAGCAAAGGGACTATACATTCTCAGAAAAATCCGAGAAACAGGAATTCTAGTTGATATACCGGGAATTTATTTAAATTCTTTTTGTCTTGCTTAGATTAAAACAATGTCCATCTTCACCATCGGGGAACATCCCTGGATATTTTGGACCCAACGTTTTCTTGCCCTTGACGTATAAGCTCTTATACCCTCTTGCCCGTATAGCTTTTTCTGTTTTAGCTGCAGAGTTTCTCTGACCAATATTCTTTCTTTCTCTTCCCTTTACAGACACACAAATTTTTGCCAGTCGTCTGGACGTTTGATAGGGAGCTCAAGAGAGACACGTTTGATTCCTTTGCCTCCTCAATAGACGCTGCCTTATTTATGTCTTGTCACTGAATAATTATTTTATGCTAATTTTCAATAAAGTAAATCCACCTAGCGCACCTCTGATCTCATTTAATTTTCTTTAACATAATTATGTTACTGGCCCAAATCTTAATAATGTCCTAAATGATTTTTTTCTGATTTCAAAGAAGCAACTCAACCGTTCTTTTTTAACTAGAGGCCGTTCTTTTTTTCTGCACGTTGTTGGATCACCATTTGCACCACTATTGGACAGAACTTCCTTTATTGTAGTAGGCTATGGCTCAGCTTAGTACAGTTCGTAGAAAAGTCAAAAGATAGCGCTTCATTAATTGAATTTTAAAAGGCGCTCACAGAAGTTATTTGCTATATATAGCCTACAATAAGAGAAAACCTTCGCATTAGCTCTTCCTCCACTGTTACCAAAATTCATTCGCAAATAGCAGGATATTGCACTGTCTAGCGACAAAATTTATCCTTCTTTCAGTCGTTTCATAGTTTATAATGATAGCGAAAGCCTGCCCATTCACATCTCGACGAAAAATAAAAGGTAAATCAGTTTTCTATATGAAAAATCAAGTAACCTCTATTTAGTTTTAACGTTTTACATACTTTGAGAACATAAACAACTTTAATAATGTTAACTTTTGTCGGTAGGCGGTGTTAAATCCTGCTATTTGTAATTTTCAGACACACTTTGAACAATGGAAGTTGGTTTATTAGAAATTTTGGCGTCGACTACTAAGGTCATTATGCGCCTTTTACACAAGTTATATCTGTACGCAGCCCGGGACAAACTCAAACATCCATCCCCCCGGCCAGGGATTCGTACCAACGACCAGGTATACTTGAGAAGTAGAAAGCCTACGCCATAGCCAACACCTCCTAGAAAGAAAGCCTGTGCACTGAAAATTCATACATTGTTACATGATCATTAAAGGCCGTTTACAAAGTAATTTCGGAAGTTTAGGTTAGTTAACATAGATAGTGTTAAGGGGATTTTGTCATTGTTTTACTTGTTTAATGCCAGAGTGCGGGCCTCATTGTTTTATTGTTACTTGTTTGGTCTCTCACTCTCCTTGGCCTTGATTGGAGATTAGTTAGTGTAGTGTGCAGAGCACATTTCTCTCTTATTCCGACTGAATAAACAAGTGTAATGAATTTATTCCACGTTGTCAGTAAGTTCTTGTAATACCATCAAATCCAGATCCACATGAACTTTTCTCCTTAACATTTTGGTCCTTCGAGCCGAATCTAAGTCGAGCTGTCGGCAGAGGATTTACAAGAACTTTTCTACTTCATCATTTCTACTGGTTACGTGCGACGTAAATGTCAACATTCCCAGAGCCAAACTCAAGCGTTTTTCTCCGAGTATTCGTGTTGTTTGTCGGCGTCTGTAGCACCTATCCTTCATATCAACTGTTTTACAACTCCAGAAATCGTCCGCAGGTTGTGTTTCATTCAGCAAACCTGTAAGCAGACTTTTGTTTCTCAGTCTTCCTGTTTGGCTTCCCGCCGTTTCTGTTCCCGCCATCATCGCTTCTCTTTGTTCTACATCGTCGAGTGACGCTTCAATCCGCCATTTTGTTTTTTTGTGTACTTTCGATTTTCATTGCCTGCTTTTACTCTGGTTTCTGACTGTGTTCTTTGACAATGGATCTAAGAAGAAACGTACAGCTATTAAAGCTCAGCTAACTCCTTTTGAGAGTTATTTGCGTACCGTTCAAACCGAAAACCCCCCTCCGACTCAACTTCCTGTGATGGTTTCCTCCCAGTTGAAAGAGAGATTGCTCGATGTTAAGACTTTCCTTATATCGTTCAGAGAGCAGCAGTTGGAAATTGACATTCACACAGAAGACGCGGATGGTGAAGAACAAACTACAGAATTCGAATCCCGTTATTTTCAATTAATCGCAACCGCCAATCGTCGTTTAGAATCGAATGTTCTTAGCGTGACTAACGTTTCTGTTTCTAACAATGAAAGCTCTTTAGTTCTTCCTATTCAAAGCCATGATTCATCGGCTGTCAGTCCTATTAAATTGCCATTGATTAGTTTGCCTCAATTCAACGGACATTTTTCTGAATGGCTTAATTTCCGTGATTTATTTCTAAGTCTAATACACGAGAGTGAATCACTCAGTCCAGTTCAGAAGTTTCACTATCTTCGTTCTGCCCTCACAGGCAAAGCTGCTGAATGCATCAAGAAGCTGTCACTTACCACTGCTAATTACTCCATTGCTTGGGACACACTCAATGATAAATATAATAACAAAAAGATCCTTGTACATAATCACATTAAGTCTTTGTTCACCTCTGAGACACTCAATAAGGTGTCTTCAAATGATCTAAAATCTTGATTGACACAACTCGCAAGGATTTACGCTCTCTTGATTCTTTGCTCGAGAAAGAACTTCAACGTGATGCTCTGCTTGTACATCGTTTAAGTTCTAAATTGGACCCAGCTACACTGAAAAAATTCGAGAAGAAATCTACCTCTTCAACTCCTCTTAAGTGCGAAAATTTGCTAAAGTTTTTGGAGCTTCGTTCCTCTCTGTTAGAAACCCTGGAGCAGAGAAATGCCAAACCGTCCAATTCTCATACTATTGCCAAGTCGTTTCTTACCACTTCTTGTATTTGTGTGGCCTGTGAAAGTGATCACCCCTTGTATTCTTGCCCTACCTTTAAGCAGCTGTCCACGGTTGATCGTTCTACTAAAGTAAAAAAGGAAAGACTGTGTTTTAACTGCCTTGCTAACGGCCACCATGTCAAAAATTGTATATCTAAGCACAATTGCAGCGTCTGTCGTGCGAGACACCATACTCTTCTGCACCAGAACTCTGATAAACCTCTCAACGACCACCCTTCCCATGATGATGATGATGCACGCCCCTCTCTTTCCTCTATTACCCCGTTAGCGCAAGGGGCACTGCTATCTACTGCGATTGTCAATGTGATTGACTCGCAAGGTCTTCCACACCATGCCAAAAGTCTTTTGGACTCTGCCTCCATGTCGTCCCTGTGCAAGAGACTTCAACTGTCTGTATCTCCGATCAAGATGCAAGTACAAGGTGTTACTGGTAAAGTTTCTATTATCCGTTCTCAGTGTGACATTTTTCTGCAATCATGCTCCTCCAATTTTACTCTCAAGGTGCAGTTCTTGGTTGTGCCTCAGATCACTGGTCTTCTGCCTTGTAAGTCTATTGATTCCTCCCATGTGAACACTCCTCCTGGCGTGATACTGGCTGATCCCACGTTTAACATACCTGGTCGCATTGACTTGTTGTTGGGAGTTAGTTGTTTTTGGCAAGTCGTTCAAGGACAACGGCTCGCTTTGGGTGAAGGTGGTCCATCCTTGCACGCTTCTCATTTCGGATAGATTGTCTCCGGTCCTTTGATTATGGTCTTTCTCAAAAGACTACGACGTGTAACTTCACTCACAACGTAGCTGACGTTCAACAACAGTTACAAAGATTTTCGGAAATCGAAGAGATTCCCCCCCTCCCCCTCTTCTCCTCCAGAGGATGAATGTGAAGCTATTTTCAAAGAGACTATTACTCGTGACATTGACGGAAGATTCATCGTTTCACTTCCACTGTGCCAATCTCCTGATCTATTAGGTGATTCTTATCCTTCTACAGAAAAGAGTCTCTTTAACCTGGAAGGACGTTTTTCTTACAATGAATCCCTTTTATTGCAATACACCAAGTTCATGTCTGAATATGAAGATTTGGGACATATGACTCCTTGTGCATCAGATCCTTCTGAGATCTCGTTCTTTCTTCCACATCACAGCGTGATTAAGAAAGACAGTTTGACCACGAAAAAGCGAGTAGTATTCAATGGTTCTGCTCCTTCTACAACTGGACTATCACTTAATTCTATTCAACAAGCTGGTCCTACAATTCAGCAAGATTTGGTCAGCATACTACTTAGATTTCGAAAACATGTGTTTGCCTTCTCTGCAGACATTGAGAAGATGTACAGACAGGTGCTGATTAACCCTTCACAGCGATCATTACAGCGAATTCTCTGGAGACCTGATCCTACAATGCCTATCAAGATTTATAACTAGAATACAGTTATATATAACACTACCGCTGCTAGTTTTCTTGCCATTCGTTGCTTATTTGAGTTGAGGAATGAATGTGCTAACACTCAGCCTGCTGTCTCTCGCATTATTAAAGATTAAGGATTTTTACGTTGATGATGTTTTGTCAGGTTGTGATACTGATGGTTGGTTGGTTGGTTGGTTGGAATTTTAGGGCGTCGGCTACTATGGCC
>JAHWFO010100783.1:0-11886 GCA_023313115.1 Rhysida immarginata
TGATGAACTAATTAAGAGCAAATATAAGGCAACGTCTGAAACACGAGACTTTAGAAAGTGTTTAGATTCCAGCATTTACGAAAGATTATGGTGGGAGACCAAGACGGACGACTTCCGATATCAACGACTGAATCGAACGAAGGTAATCGCAAGATTTCTAATGGACATTTGAAATCGAGTTTTTCTAGTGAGAAGCAGAGTCGTCATTGGGAAACAGGGAACCGAGCTCGACAGTGCGACGCAACCCCTGATTTGATGGTTGAAGGAGGTAAGATTTCAGTCTGCGGATACCAGCCATCTATTCCCAGTGCCAAAAGGACTATTGACGCTTGCTCCAGGCATATCGACTGACAATTGGAGAAAGATCAACATTCAATGATTGCGGTCAACAAATTAGAAAAGAGTCCCACCCCCGAGGGACCAGCAGGACTTACAATTAAGGCAAGCAATTCGCCCATTAAAAACCTAAATTGTGACATTTTATTTTTCCGGCAAAACCAAAGTTCGGACTACTCTGGAGAAAAGGACCATCGCCTTTGGCCCATCAGAGAGGGTACAGCGGAGTCCATCAAGTCACTTCGTGGAGCATCCAGAAGCAAAACCTATGACAGTGATAATACTGTAAAAGTAGATAAGGACTTGATCGGGTCGCAATGGAATGTGGAGGGGGTGATTTCTCAAAAGATCAAAGGATGCCGACACTTTTTCTTTTGTTCTCAGCCTGGACTGGAATACGCTAGGGTACCCAGGGACCCTGTTCCTCGCTTCATGTCCCCGGGCTATTCGACAGAGTGTGTCTCTGCTTTTCTAAGGCATTACCTTTTTTGTTCATACTCTGGCCCTCTGGTGTGGATTTTTGGGGGTTTGTCCTTTTGGGTGTTGTTACTCTGTTTGGGTTCTTGTTTTGGGTGTTGTTACTCTGTTTGGGTGTTGGCCCACCTGTTTTGGGTGCTGGTCCTCTGTTTTGGGTGTGGTCCTTTTCGGGCATTGGTCCTTTTTTGGGCGTTGGTTCTTGTTTTGGACGTAGCCATGTTTTGGGTGTGGTCATTTATGGTCTTTTGGGTGTGGTTTTTTACCTTTGATTTTGATTAAGTTTTGATCAGGTTTCCAATTGTGGGTGTGGTCACACAGCTGGCTGATGATCTTTTCTTGATTAATCACGTGATGGCAGCCATGTTCAGGTGGCTTAAGGTCGAAAATAAAATTAATTTCATAATTCTCCGATGTACCCCTGGTGCTGGATCCAAGCACTACAAAGTCGAAGCAATGATCCTTTCTGTATGGTGGGCGTAGATCGCTAAATTGGCTTCATTAAAGAAATTTCAAAGAGCAAAAAAGACCACAGTTATTTAGGCAGATATCGGTCATCAGCTTTATATATTTACGTGTTTACAGTATGAATGTAGGATCTAAACTGAAACAACAGGGATTTGAAATTGAAGGTCTCTCCAGAAATATCGGTCCCACAGCAAACAGATGCACGAGCTATAGGCAAGGGTCCATCCGATGGGTCTGGGAACACGTCATAAGGCGGGACCCAAGTAACCACAAACAAACACAAATTCAATCTGAATACGAAAAGTTCATTTAAACAAATGAATATACAGAAATTGAATAAAACAAATAATAATAATTAGAATAATTAAACAGAGTAATTTAAAGGTTTGCAACAATGGTTCCATTTGGCCTTCTGACAGGTATTAAATTCAGAGCCGCTGGTATATTTGTCTTGGATGATTTCACATTTCACGAGTAAGTCGTTTAAAAGCAGTTCATTTGTATAAGTGGTGTTCAAGATGTTTGCCGTAGAATAACCCGTGGCTGCTAATTTCAGGTAATGTAGACAGTGATGACCGCATGTGTCAGACATCTGATGTTGCACTATTCTCGTGTTCTAGATCCATTTTTCCGCGTGCATAAGCATGAACGGTTGGAATTGTGGTTGAGGAAACATTCCAAAAGAATCAAAGATGTATGCTTGTTTGTTGGATGGTATAAAAAAAAGCCACCCATTGCGAGCCTGACTTACTGGAATCATCCGTATTAGCAATGAGTAAAGATGGGTGAACAGGTGTGAGTTGAAGTACCAAATCCGCCGGGAAAACACCTCTTGCCATAGTATATGTGAATGGATCTCTCTCGAGAGCCCTCCAAAGCTCTTGTGTATCCATCGACCTTAATTCGTGAAATCAAAGCTCATTGGTTCTGTCTTTATTGATTTCCAGGAGATTCTGATATTGACAATAAGCAATCAGATTCACCGAATTAGCTAAAGGCTCAGAAAATTGAACTTCAACGCTGAACGTACTGTTATGTATAAGGTTATATCTATCTGTATAATAATTCCTGTCCCTTGAAAGATCAAAGGCCAGAAATGTGCAACCAGAACCGTAATCGAAGTGACTGAAGTCAACATCTCTGTCTTCTTTCCAAATCCCAAGTGCCTTCATGGAATGAACAAACTCTCTCATGTATGACTCAGAGGAAAAATTCGGCGTCAGAGGGTTTAGAGGAATTGCATGAGTATCCAATGAGAGGGGGATTAAAGATAGATTGAAATGTTGAAAATTGAATGGAATCGAAGTAAAAGAACCATTCTGGGCTTCACTCTATGTAAATGCAAAAATCAACCGAGAGGGAATCTGACCAGTAATTAAGTTCTGTATGACGTGGTTTCTAGTTCCAGTAGCAATACTCACTGACCTCATATCAACCCATCCGATAGGGTAAAACGCGTTAGTTGTTTGCAGAGTCTTTGCATGTGCTAATAGTGCGGCTGTGTTAAATTTAACTCTCAACATTCAGCGTTGCTTTTCGGATTGTATTCTGATAATTTGGATTAGCTACATCAGACATCAGAGTAAAGGAGGGTTTACTTCTGTAAAACCTCAGACAAAAATCCGTAGAGCTTTGGAGCAATCGTCACTGCCTAAAGATGTCTAAATGGAGCGGGCCTTCCATGTAGTAAACGCCGTTTCGTGCGACTTTTTTACGTAAATTAAACCCATTGTTTGTATCGTCAGCACTGTCCATTTTACCGCCAGTGTCTTTACAATACCCAGCTGTTTTGAGTTGACATTGTTTAGAAGTCTGACCATAGCTCAAAAGAGTTTCAAAATAAGCTCTGTATGGGTATAAGTTATTACTATGACTAACTAACGTATCACCTAGATAGCAATCGACTTGTGAGAATAGCGAATGTAAGAAAAGGTTCACAGGTTCTGTTTTATCACCAGCTGGTAACTGTCCATATCCATTGTTGATAACGACTTCTAAGCTTAATGAAGTTTGATCGAGATCCGTATAAAAATCTGCCAAACCAGGTACGTAGAATTCAATAGGCCCGTCTTGGCTGATGATGGCTGTTGGTTGATACCCTGTGACGTGTCGTTTTTCCTGTTGGCTGCTCGTGTGGGTTATAGAAAAAATGTCGAGATCGCTGTTGAGACATTCAGTGCTCAGCTGGTGTATCATTGATGCCATGATTACGTATGTATTAGGCGAAAACTGATGATAAAGGACGTATGTTTAAAATTGGCTTAGAACGTAATTTTGCTGGTTTTTTTATTGAATTCTTCTGTTTCTTCCTCTTCTTCTTGTGTTTCTTCTGCTTGTTTTTCAGCTTTTTTGAACGCTGCTCTCGACCTCTTTGTCTGTATTCACTCTTTAGAAAGGTCTCCACGCTGTTGCCTCTGGGCCTTTTTACATGTGGATGAGTAGGAAATGCTGAATTTCATGTTTTAACATGGCCTCCACCGCTCTGAACTCTAGCACCCATTTCCTGCATGGCATTACCTCCAGCCTCTTTCATTCGTGATGACAGCGACTGTTTGAGTTTTTGACCATGTATCACATCCTTAAAAACGGAAACACCGCTTTTTGGGGCATGTCGACCGATAATCTTACCCATGGATTTGAGTAAAGGTGTTGCAAAGCGAAACAGATTTGAAAATACTGAACCAATCCCAATGCCTCTCTGGAAAATCGACCCTCTAAACACAGGTAAGCCATTCCCTCTCTGGTTTAAATAGTAACGCGAAATTACTTCTTGGCTCGGATGATAGGGGGTATGCATCTTGAAGTAATGGAAGAGGAGAGAAAAAAGAAATCAACATCATACTACAGTTGTTTCTTACGAAAATGTAATTTCACTACGGTTTTGCCTGTTAAAAACGAGACCAAATCCCCATGGCCTGAATGAACCGCGATTTCAATCGTGTCTATGACATTTTTACTTAAGGGAAAGTAGTCGGGTGAATGAAAAGCCTGATAAATCACTTCTCGTCTGGCATGTGAACCGGTTATAATTCGTAGGAGCAGAGCGAATGTGTTACCCACAATCTGCGGCTGTATGATATCTGTATACAGATAATAACCGTGTATGGCACGTGTAAGATCTATTGGGGTTGAACCCTCACCAATAATTAGCCGAGTTCATCAGCCAAGACTATATGTCGAATTACAACTATGGATCTCAAAACTATATTAGCTGCTGCCCAAATGCACTAGCAAGGTGCTTAATAAGATATAGTATTATTCACTTAATAATCCATCTTGATCAGCAGTTGAAGACATTAAATTGTCTCTCTAAACACACATAAACATAGTCCTTGGGCGCTTTCTAACATCCGTTACGTGGTAATCAGGGCTCCGGGGTAATCGATGATCGATTCATGATACAGTTTTCGCGAGGGTCCGTGGGCTTAACTCAACAAATTGAAACGAACTCACCGGGTATTTCATATTTTGCCACTTATGATGACTCGTCAGGTCCCAAACCTACAGTCCCTCCTTCCATCGCTGAAGTCGAGCGTTCAATGACTGCGCTGTTTGCCGTTGTAACCGGGCTCCATCATGGATCCAAGTCCGCTGCTCATTTCACTCAGTCGGCGAAGGCCAGGCGTTAGCTCATGTCGGAAAATACAAGTTTAGCAAATATGAGAAATAAAATCAAATTAAAGAAATTTTTCTTAGCACATATTTACTTAGAACCGTTTTAGACGAATTCCAATAAATAATAATAATAAAATAATAAAATAATAAAATAAAATAAAATAATAAGTTAATAATAATAAAAACACACGCATTCATATTTTCACCGCACCACAAAAAATAACCATTCATACAACAGCAAAACACCAGTTATAAAACGCACAACGCAAAACTAACGATGTCAATTAGATAATGAACATTTTAATTTCTACGAGATTTATCCCTATTATCCTGCCGTCAGACACACGTGACTAACCTATAACAGAACGTCACATAGGCCCAACGACAGGACTCGAACATATCTCCTCAAAGGTCATGTTCGAGAAACACAAAACTTTACAATTAACAACAGAAAAAGAGAAAAAAAATAATTACATTTACCTTTTACAATAAATCCCCCCTGAATACGAACACCAAAATCATAACGATACAGGATCGATAACCCATGCCTTCTGCAAGTATACATACAAACAGCCAACACTTATATACAAAAACAATTAAAAAAAAAACTAACATTTGCATACATAAAATATTAAACATCATGCGCACAATGTCTCAGCCATATGAGCTACCATTCCAAATGGCAGAAACCTGTTTCACCCCTATCTAGGACAGTGGAGACCTCTGTGAAGTGCTCTATAGTCTCCTCCTCCCAAGAGTCTGGTACCACCCCTAAGCTGTCTTGTAACTGTTCCTCACACTCATTTTCTACCCAACCTTCTTCCACACCAAACATTACTAGTTTCGGTTCTGTGCCACCGCAGCTAATTTTCTTTTCCCCTTTCTTTGTGTTAGTCATTTTACCTCCCCTCCCACGTTTAATCCTTTTACTCTTGCGAGCTCCCTTCGGTACATTCACATTCTTACACCCCTTTTTTTCTATTCCAGGCTGTTTCAGTATCTGCTCATGTATTTTCCTAGCCAAGTTGATTCCTTACCGCCAAGACAGTTCCCCTTCGTCTTCTAACCCTATTCTAGGCTGGCTCTCCGTCTGTAATCATATTTACAAGCTCTTCAGCTCCAACAGATACATCAATCCCCTGCACCAACGCAGGTTGCATCCCTTCTGATGTCACTCCTACCACTGGCTCTCTTATACAGATGTTCACTTTATTATTTTGACCCACACCCATTGGGTCATTTCCCTAATACTGTGTGGTTCCTAATGGGCTCTGTAACATCTCCTCATCCTGGGATATCCAGCCCACATGCACACCCGGATTTCCAGGCTTTACCAAACCACCCTCACATTGCTCATTCTGAGCCTCGGTTAGGTTTGTGTCATTCCCCTGTATCCTAATACTGTTCTGATCCACACCACACTCCGGGAATTCCCATTCAGTTCCACAATTTCCATACAAATCCTGGCTCCTTCCTCATTCCACCCATATACCGATGCATCCAACCTACCCTCTTGGGGGGCTACACATGTACTACCATTCCCATACAGTGGGTCGTCAGGACCCCCACCACACTCTCGAGCAAATCCGCCTGCACCTATACCCACACCCCATTTCGCCTATATCTGACCTAATTTCATCCATTTAATATCCCCAAATCGCAGTCCTCTTAATTGCGCCCACCCCATTCCATATGTGGAGCATATCTCAAACGGCCCCAACCATCTAACCGTTCTACCCGTCCTGCCCTGGCTGGGCTCCCTGATCATAACCTGTTGGGTACAGTTGGAGAACGTATTCTCATTCCTCGTCCTATTACTGTTCGTTTCATGTTCAAGGTGCTGCTTCTGCATAATAACCTCACTAATATATCCACTATTGTCCCATGCCTGCTCAATGGCAAAATGTCTGCGACCCCTGACACAATAGCTGACGCGCACCGAAAAGTGAGCCCCTTTAACACGTCCATCTCCAAAATGCAGTCATATGGGCGATCGCTAGAAGAATGAATCAAAAATGTCCGCATGCCCATATGACAGCTCTGGACTACTACATCCAGTAGGCCACCCTTCTTCAAATATAGGCAGCTCCCATTTATCCCCTTGATGGTCATCTCCATATCTTGAAGTGGGGGCCCAGCCTTGCGAGCCAGTATCGAAAAGCATGGTTATGGGCTGCCCTTGAATATATACAGTAGCTACACAAGTTCCGCCCTCCCCACACTGCGTCAATATAGGTCCTTCGAGTTGGTCACTTGCATTAACACTGCATTAACACATTTCTCGGGGCGGGTTGGGAGCAATTCCTCGCCAAGTGTCCCAACTGACCGCACCTATAGCAACAATTAGTAGATGACGTACCCCTTGGGACCACTGCTCTACCATCTCCATTAAAGAAATTTTTCTTAGCACATATTTACTTAGAACCGTTTAAGACGAATTCCAACCTTGACGAGCTCATTGCAGTTTCTCAGCGACGAATCTCATAATTAGAACAGACTAAATATTCTTGTAGAGAAACATAGTTTTTTCTTTTTATTTTCACAATAACATAAATCCTTCTTCCTTTTCGTCATCACATTTTCAAAATGAAACCAGTATTTACTAAGCTTAGCACAATATGTCTTCTCTCAACAAGGAGGAAAAAAATAATCTCTTAACATTATTTTTCAACAAACGGGAAGACCCGCTCATCACTTTTTCGCCGAAAATGATCGCAACAATCCTCCGCTGGAAGCTGAGCTATATTCGTGGATAACTACTACACAATACAGCTCCAACAGAGGGCCATTGACGATCGTTCACGGCATCCAACACTCTCCACTTAATAATAATAAAAACACACGCATTCATATTTTCACCGCACCACAAACAATAACCATTCATACAACAACAAAACACCCGTTATAAAACGCACAACGCAAAATTAATGATGTCCATTAGATAATGAACATTTTAATTTCTACGAGAGTTTTCCCTATTATCCTGCCCTCAGACACACGTGACTAACCTATAACGTAACGTCACACTATAAATGATTTTTGAAACCTCAAACACCTCCTCAGTCCAGTTTGGAAGATAGCCTTTATCAAATATGTTTTTCACTTTCGAAATATGTATGTAATCTCCAATTTGCAACCTTGGGTTTGTTTGTGGTGCTGCTGTATAATAACTCTGTTGTTTCAACCAAAGAGCTGGGGCATTCCGTTCATTGACATCAGATTGCGCCATACCCAGGGTTCTGTGATTGCTGTGGTTGTAGCTTAACACAAGATCAGGTAAGACATTGATGTATCTGTGTTTTTTGGTAAATGTAAAAAACTTAAACATCCTCGTTTTTAACCTACGGTTGAATCGTTCGATCGTAACAGCTTTAAAATCTGTTTCTGTGGCGAAGAAATCGATGTCGAGTTCTTTAAAATAATCTTGAACATGCTTGCTTAAAAACTCCTTCCCTTTATCGCTGTTCACTTTTACAGTAACAATACTGAGAGTGAAAATTTTTTGAAAGGCTTTCTGAAGTTCAAGTCCCTTCTTCGTTTTTAGAGGATTGACCCACGCATAGCACGAGAAAATTTCGATGCAGGTATATAGAAATTTATAACCATCGTTCTGTTTACACAGACTGGTTAGATCAATCAAGTCCACTTGAAACTGCTGAAATGGGGCATAGACACGCATGCAATTACGTGGGTAGTGATGGCGCACCGGTTTATGCAGTGTATAAGCTCTCACACCCCTTAACCATTTACGTGTCTCTTTTTCAGAATTATTTGTTTGTTTAGCTAAACCTTTCACACCACCAAAACCGGCAGCATTAGCGGGGTTAGAAATTCATCATCCATGACCTATAATTTAATTTAAGTTATGTAAAAACCACATCTGTATTTATTTATTTATTTATAAACAGGTATATGAAAGTTCAGACCCATCCTTTTAGACAGCATTAGTCCCTACTCAGATGCACACTTGTCAATTGAAACAATGTAGCAATTAGTTGAAAATTAAGAACAAAACAATACATCTTGAAACAACAGTAGTTTTATTTAGAAGAAACTATAAAAGTGCTTGGAAAAAATTTGGTTACCCGAGAAACAATAGTTAATTAGTAATTAGGTAATCAATTTGAGGTGCCAGTATACCAACCCCTACCAATTTAGGTGGTTATTTAAGGGCGTCAACAGGTGTTCACTTGTGAGACAGAATCACCTCTGTGGATTTTGCTGAGAGCATCAGGACCCTCTCTTATCTGGGGTACATCAGAGAATTAGGAAATTAATTTTATTTTCGGCCTTAAGCCACCTGAACATGGCTGCCATCACGTGATTAATCAAGAAAAGATCATCAGTCAGCTGTGTGACCACACCCACAATTGGAAACCTGATCAAAAAGTAATCAAAATCAAAGGTAAATAAAACCACACCCAAAAGACCATAAATGACCACACCCAAAACAGGACCAAAAAAGGACCTAATGGCTACGCCCAAAACAAGAACCAACGCCCAAAAATGGACCAACGCCCAAAAAGGACCACACCCAAAACAGAGGACCAGCACCCAAAACAAGTGGGCCAACACCCAAACAGAGTGACAACACCCAAAACAAGAACCACACCCAAAAGGACAAACCCCCCAAAAATCCACACCAGAGGGCCAGAGTATGACCAAAAAAGGTAATGCCTTAAAAAAGCAGAGACACACCCTGCCGAATAGCCCGGGGACATGAAGCGAGGGACAGGGTCCCTGGGGACCCTAGCGCATTTTAGAGCATTTTAGAGCAGGCTGAGAACAAAAGAAAAAGTGTCGGCATCTTTTGACCTTTTGAGAAATCACCCCCTCCACATTCCATTGCAACCCGATCAAGTCCTTATCTACTTGTAAGAAAGGGATTAATTGAAAACAATAAAAGAATAATAAAGGAAGGTAGGTTGAAAAAGCCTTCGGCATCTTTATCGGTGGCATGTGCATGGATTGTATGGATAAACAAGCTTATATGCGCTTGTCTAGCAGATGTAGTAAATTTCATCCAAAAAGTCAAGTATGGAGAATAACAAATAATACTTCAGAATTCAGAGGTAGATTTAGTGATCAAAATGAGAGTTTTCATGAAAAAGTCTTTCCGAGAAGGTGTAGGAAAGGCATTAAAGTAGATAATTTAATTGTTGATGAGAGCTTTAGGTTAAGATATTTATAAAAGGTTAAGATGGGTCACTGGATAAGGAAGAGGCAGGCGTATTAAACATAAAGCAAAAAAACCTTCAGGAATAAGAAAAGAAATTAAGCTACGTGGGAAAGAAGAAATTTCGTGTAGGTAGAAAAATCGACACAAAAATAAATACAAAAATAATGGTAGAAAAACCGTTAGATTATTCAGTAGGTTCAGATATAGCAATAGAGGCAGATCTAAATGCGAATAATTCGGTAAATCTAATTCTTTCTTCAGGAGGTAAGTTATGGATAAGAAAGTTAGAAGTAATGCAAAAATTAGTAGTAAATAAGGAAATGGAACCGGAGCTCTTTGAAACTGTGATAAAGGACTAGGCTGAAAAGGTCTTAAAAGATCACGGGGGGAGCAAAAACACAGATCCATCGCAGGAGCTAAGAATTAATTTTGAAAATTTACAAAAAGATTTGTTCAAAGGGTTCGTGGTCTTACCAAGTAAAGGGATTAGGTACATGGTCCTAAGGGCTATCGATGATTTTATCGATTTAAAGGGCATAGTTGAAAGATGCAGAAACTATAAATTCATTGCGAGTCCAACAGTAGACTCGATGACGGTATTCCGTGATTGCAATAATCGAGGAAATACTCTCTCATTAAAACAAAATATAACGAAAGAAAAAAGGAGATGACCTCAGCTTTCTATAATGATAGAGGAGAATCAGAGAGCAAAGGGTCGCGAAATAATAGAGAAATTATCACTATAAATGCTCGACATACTCGAAAGAATACAGTTAGATGTAAGAACTCTGATAGATAATACAATTATGAAAGAAAAAGTCAGCAGATTCTCTCAAGGCGATTCGAATAAGACTTCACTTCACGAATAAAGCGAGACGAATACGCGGAAACGGTTATAAGAATGGGTCGAAACTTACCAGGTATTAGTAACGGAGAGGGTGGAATATTAAATAGAGCTGAGAAAAAGGTTATACAGGAAATAGCTGTTAACTATGAAAAAGAAAATAATTACCAGGAGTTGCTTACAGTTAATAAAGAGCAGGTAATTAAAATCGACAAGTTAAGAAAAAACTATCGAGGAGCAAAAAAAAAAAAAATTTTAACGCAATATTAGAGATAGTTAACTTGTTACAAAATAAGATTAGAAAAATTAGAGGGTAAGATTGAGATCAACAACAAGAATAGAATGAAAGCAGATCAGGTCGATTTTGCAAGAAAGGTAAAACTTCAGGATTTTAATCAAGGAGATAGGCCCAAAATCGATAAGAAAATTGTTTCAGAGAAAAAAAGCAAGAATCAAATAAAGGTCCAAGGTGGATTATAAAGAAGTTAAGAATCCTAGTAGTAAGACTAACGGTTTCTATGCTTCTGAAAATTTTGGGGAAAACCACGAAAAAAGCTAATTTATTCCGAAAAAGTTGCTACGAGGCAAAAGTAGAGAAAAACGGAATATTAGTAAAGATACACTTACAGTTTGGAACAGTAGGTATCTGAAAGAAAAGGGTGAGTAATGTAAACAATAGAAAGAGTATTAATAGAAAAGTTTATAAAAATTGCAAAGCTAAAAAGAATGCTAGGATTATTCTAGAAGAAAATAGCCGTGGCGTAGTTATCAAACAGAAGAACCCCCAGGTGCGAAATTGTAGTAATTTCCAGCCGCAAACGAAAGCTTAAGCTTGTCGTTGCGGGTTGAGGGGGGGATCATGTCTTGTCACCAGATGGAGCTCACCAGGAAAATGCCATCTGAAGACATAACAGGTGGTTCTAGGCTAATTAATAACCATACAAAAGATAAAAGTAAGGTGTTAGGTCAA
>JAHWFO010100790.1:0-28715 GCA_023313115.1 Rhysida immarginata
AAGTTAGCGTTGAATGATATTGACTTCTTATAGATATCTTTGGTGAGGAAACAGGCCGATTTTATCTTACTGACTCTTGCTTTAAAAGTTTTTTTCTCTGATCCGTTTTGTTAAATTCTCCTAAATACTTGAACTTTTATTTATTCTGTCAAATTGTCATATTGCATAGTCTTGACGTTCGTCATAAACTTGGTTTTTGGAAGGAGATTCTTAAACTATCTCTTTTAACTTTTTGTCATATGTGTTATTATTTTCATTGCATGGATTGCAATAAACAGTCATTGCCAGTGCGTTTACTTAATATTGTTACTTGCAATATGTAAAATGTTATTAAGATCCATTAATTAATTGATTGATTAATTGATCTTGCCATATTGATATAAAAATATAACAAATAATAAAAACAAAAAATGAAAATAAAAAAATAATAAAAAAATAACATCCCAATATAATTTTAATTGATTTCAATTAATAAAATTTATTATACATGAGGTATATGTTAAATTCATGAATTATATTCAATATAATTTATATCAAATTTTAATATTAATTAACGAAATAATAAATAAATAAAAGTAATGATAGTACAGTGATTTTTGAAGTGATTTTCTTTAGTCGTTCGTTTTGGTCTATTTCGCAACACAAATTTATTTGGAATAGCCCCTTTCTTAAGTAAGCTTAATCTTAATCCATCAAGTGATTCCGTGAAATATTCTGAGTTAAAATCCAGTGATTAAACAGTTACGTCTTTATTAATCTATAAATTAGCACATACAGTGCTTTCCCGTGTGTGAATTTCACACGTCAGCCTCGTTTTCAATCTGCCAAGGACGCCGCCATTTCTCAAGTCTCGTAAACGAGAAAAAGGCCCATTAACGTCCTCTTCAACTGCTATGGTCATTTCAGGACGGCGTTATAGGAGCCACAAATTTTGCCTCCCAAGGGTTTTTTAACGTGCAGCTGGCAAACAACTACATGGGACCAATGGCTTTACTTCCCAAAGCAGGAAATTAGCAACGAAAGCACTAATTGGTGAATCCGAACGCACGGGTGATCACATTCCTCATCGAGGGTGACCAGGCAGAGTCCGTGAAGTGCGTACAAGCAAAAGCATCACACCTGCAAAGATCTTAACATGAATGAGTTCACGTATGGAGAGATGGCAGTGCACGAGAAGTTGCAAGGCTCTACCGCGAGAGGTTCCCTCATAGACAACATCTTTGTCATGCAACATTTGTGGCAATTGAACGGTGCTTACGGAAAAGGGACAATCTCTATCCAGCAGGCTTGACGCTGGTTCTCCAAGGAGTGTGCAACACGACATGTCAAAGAGGACATGCAGCAAAGAGTTGCAGATAACCCATCCACAAGCACATGCAGTTGCACAAGATATGGGCATCAATCACATGAATATATGGAACATTCCACATGAGCACCGACAACATCCTTATCACAAACAGAAAGTTCAGGCTTTGTGATGTGGAGACTATGTACCACGCGTGGGAATTTTCTGAATGGTGTCTTCAGTATTACTAACAATCTGCATTCGGCATACCGTGTTATTTTCGGATGAAGCACGATTCACCAAGGAGGGCATGTTCAATTGTCACAACAGCCATGGTTGGGACGAACATAACCCTCATGCAACACACATCTCCAGTCATCAGGAACGCTTTTATGTCAACATTTGGGCTGGAATTCTACATGACCAGATTATCGGACCGCATATACTATCTCCAAACCTGAATGGCAAGGGTCCTCACGTTTCTTCAAGATATCCTGCCTGGACTGATGGAAGATGTGTCTTTGGAAGTCAGACGGCAGATGGTTGCAGCACGATGGAGCACCAGCACATTTTACCCAGGCCGTGCGTGAGTTTTTCGATCAAACCTTCCCTCAACGTTGGGTAGGTAGAGGTGGCCCCATTAACTGGCCACTGAGATCACGGGCTTTAACGCCGCTGGACTTTTTCTTATGGAGTCATTTGAAAAGCCTGCTTTATGTTACTCCAATAGCCAATCTTGACGAGCTGAGAGCAAGAATCTTTGACTCCTGCAGAGAGGTACAGCAAAGACCAAAAGTGTTTGATAGTGTGCGACAGAACATGCAATGGAGATGCACGTCCTCTATTCCAACCCAGGGTTGCCACTTCAAACAGTTGCTGTAATTGTCTAACGTAACATTGTAATAACCGTTTCTGCATTTGAACAAATAAATTGTCTGAAGCTGCATGTCATGATTCAACAATTAGTGCTTTTGTTGCAAATTTCCTGCTTTGCATGCAGTTCTGCGGATGCCGTGCAGTGCAGCATTCACAGGGGTTGGTTGGGATATTTACACCTTTTTAACTCGTTTACAACGTTTTTGTGGGGAAAATGGTATACGGAATAGTTGTTAGTTTTGACCTTCCCTACCACCTCTCCAAGTCTGGCAATGGAATTCATAAACACCCTGTATACAGGGTGAGTCAAAAGTCTGTTATCCCCTTCCTATCTTGGGATACCAATGTAATTATGCAAATTCCAATGCAGGGAATGAATAGGGACTTGAGGGTGTTCTATCTGATGGAGCATCTTTCATCTTCTCAAATATGCAAATTAGGACACATCCAAATTTTATTTCGAAAACCGTAAGGAATACACAAAAAAATTCCAATTGCACATTTGTTCAACAGCAAATTCCAAACAAAACAAAAAAAAAAGTTCACCAAAATCCGATGAGTGGATCACCCACAATCCTCATTGCAAGCTCTGCAACATTAAAACCTTTATTCCTGTCAAGTCTGAGGCAAGGGATGAGTAGCCAAATGAGGAAACAAGAGCAACAGAGTCCAAAAATCCTGGGTTCAAGTCTCAGAAGTAACCATCGAGTGTTTTTTTCCCTTCTGAATACCATTTGCCAAGCATGCAAATTATTTCATTTTTTACATTCTGTTCTGGAAAGATATGTTGAAATTTTGGGAAAAAATTCCATCTGCAAAAAAATTGGTCATATTTTAGCTGAATATGACCAACTTTTTGCAGCTAATTCCTCTGAAACGGCAAATAGCAGAACCAAATAAAAATTATATTTACTTAGAGGGTACCTTAAATTGTGCCGTAGGATATATTTTATGTCAATTGGGTAAGCCTTTTTCGGGATATTAATTTTTTTATAAAAATTAAAAAATGGCTGTAGCGTTCAAACCAGCAAACCGAACTGAATAAGTTTGACATGAGCGGACTCCTCTCATAAAGACGATTTTTTTTGTAAATGACTTGTTTGGCTGTGATGAGCCGTTTTGGAGTTATTTACTATCCCCTCCCCCCTGACAATGTTTTTTTTTTCTAAAAACTGTTTCAAAATTATGCATTGATGTATTTTAACTATGTATTGATGTATTTTTTATGGAAATAGGCTAAGCCTTTTTAGAGAAATTAACTTTTTTTTAAAAAATGAAGAAATTTTTTCAAAAGCATTCATTTCAGCGCCCCAAACATAATAAAAACGTCATGAACAGCTTCCTGTTATTGAAAAAAATTTTATTTTTTGAATCCGTATCATCAACTCGTGGTAGGCCTTTGCGAATGCTCCATTCCGCCATTCCAATTTATTTTGTTTTGTTTGGAATTGGCCACCATGTCAACTAAATCTGTTACATGGGGGACCCCCCCCCCACAAGCAGAATTGGGCCAGGCCCCCTCAGCCCCACCCAGAAAAAAAATTCTGGGTCAGCCCTGTTTGCTGTTGAACAAATGTACAATAGGGAGAAATATCAAAACATAAACATTGAATATCCACCATCTTTTGAGTGCATCGAGACCCATGGCTGCCATGGCTTTGAACTTATCCCATTGTTATACAATACATCCAAACACGCAACAACTCGTTACCATCGTTACACAATAACAAGTCGGGTAAAAATGGCGCACTTCGATGAGTAGCAGTATAGGAGTGCCTTCCTCTTGCCCTCAAAAAATGGCAGCTGTACCCATCATTCAATGAGAAGATATTTTCCCCTATTGGAATTTTTTTTGTATCTCTTATGGTTTTCGAGATAGAATTTGGATGTGTCCTAATTTGCATATTGGAGATGATGAAAGGTGCTCCATCAGATAGAGCATCCTCAAGTTCTTATTCATTCCCTGCACTGGAATTTGCATAACTACAGTGGTATCTAAGATAGGAGGAGGGTAACAGACTTTTAACTTACCCTGTAAGTAGATTACTGCACTAGATCACATTGTAAAATTCGGGTTTTCTTATTTGCCTTGAAAACGTAAAATAATAATAGCCGCCCGCGCAATTTGTTGTTGAATTCGAAGAATTTTTTTGGCAGAAAAAAAATCGCCGCCCGCCGCCCCTACTTTTTCATAAACACCGGACGATAAACGTAAAATTTATTTTGCGTGGCCTTATATCCATCCGTTTGGATTTCTTTAATGTTTTGATTACTGACATATTTTCTTTGATTATGCCTAATTGGTATCTGTTGTTGAGGATGTGTGTGGCGAAGGATGATTTGCCGTCCATGTTTTTTATAGAGTTGATGTGTTCTTTATATCTGGTTTTCAAGTTTCTTCCCCGTTTGTCCTATGTAATGCTTGGGGCAGTCTCTGCAGTTGAAAAATGGAATGAAAAATTCTGCGATCTGGATTCGAATCAGGAACCTCGGCTATCATGGCCGACGCCTCTATCAATTGTGCTATCGCAGACACCTGGACAGCCAAGCTGTCTCAAGGTGTCTTAAAGACAACCAGTTGTCACGGTTGAAAGCCCAATGGGAGACGGGAACCTGGCCCGCAGATCGAGAATTTATCCACTCCAAACCATCAGAAAGTTGATGAACTCACAAGTAGGTAATAAAGATTATAAACTGGAGATGCTCTCCAAGCATAGGTAATGATTTTTTGATTGAAAAATGGAAGGACAAATTCTGCGACCTGGATTCGAACCAGGAACCTCGGCTATCATAGCCAACGCCTCTACCAATTGGCTGTCCAGGTGTCTGCCTTGATAGCCGTGGTTCCTGGTTCGAATCCAGGTCGCAGAATTTTTCCTTCCATCTTTCAATCAAAAAATCATTACCTATGCTTGGAGAGCATCTCCAGTTTATAATCTTTATTATTTGCAGTCTCTGCAGCTTAGCTTGATAATGCCGCTATTATCTAGTTTATCGGAGTTTGTATCGATTTAAATGCAGCCATTTTGTGTTATCTGGGATGATTGGATCTGTTGTGGATAGCGTTGCTGGTGGTAGTAGGTTTTCGGAAAATTTTATAGGCGATTTTGTTTTGTTCAAGGTCTTTGCTTAGTGTGAGATCTAGGAAGTTAATTTCTTGGAGTATTTCTTTTTCGAGAGTAAATTTCATTTTATTGTCGATATTGTTGAAGTAGTTGGTGGTATCCTGAGGTTGGTGATTTATATTTTTGTTGTCATATATGATAAGAATATCATTAACGTATCTATTGTATGATATGATGCTGTAGGATGAGAGGGAGGAGGAGATATGGGTTTCTTCTAATGGGGATTTTATTTATTTATTTATTTATTTATTTACTAGCAGAGATACCCGGTGTTGCCCGGGATAATTACACCTGTAGGTAAATAGAACAATCTTAAAAAATTAAATTATAACTCCCAATTGTTTAAGTAATTATTGAATCAATACAACACAGAGCAAAGTGACTATCCATTCTTCGAAAAATACGAAAAACAGGAATTCTAGGTGATATACCGGGAATTTATCTAAACTCTTCTTGACTTGCCTCAACACTGCGGAGCATCACCAGATACTTTAGACTCAAGTTTTTCTTGCCCTTGACGCAGAAGTTCTTATACGCTCTTGCTCTATTCGAAACTCCCGTTGTTCAAATGTTTCAAAATGCCCGAATAACTTTTTCTGTTTTAGTTGCAGAATTTCTCTGACCAATACTAGTTCTTTCTCTTTCCTTTCCAGGCACATAAATTTTTGCCAGTCGTCTGGACGTTTCATAGGGATCTCAAGGGAGACACGCGTGACTCCTTTGCCTCATCAATAGACGCTGCCTTGTTGATGTCCTGTCACTGCATCATCATTTTATGCTCATTAATAATAATTCTTGGAAACGAACGTTCAATCATCGCATTATCAGCATCTCATTTTCCAAAATATACACATTCCCACAGAATATAGTCAAAATGTATTTTTATGAAATATTTGCATCTGATGTGCTACAAATAAGCTAGGTGATAATCCCAGCGTGGCAAGGACTTTTTTTGGATTAAATTTTGCAATATCTTAAAAATAACACACAAGAAAATGCTTAGAATTAATACAGTAAAAATTCTTAATGAAAATTCGAAAAAAAAATTTTGAAAGGCTCACAATGGATGGACTTCTCCAAGGATGACACTGCTAGTCTAAATAATTTCTTACTCACGTAATCTTACTTTAGATGTACACTTGATGTTGTTGCAATTCCCTTTCTTCTCTCGATGTCTTGAAGCAAAACTTGGCCATTCATTACTTTCTGTAGTCTGGCGGACGCCGATTCTTCTATTTACTTGCTTACCATTTGCTCAATACAGCACGGAGCTAAAGGAGTGTAACCTCTGTCGTCTTTCCACTCATTCACAATAGTCTGCTAACTCTCCATTATCTCCAGTTTCTGATTATTTTTAAAAAATTTCAAGAAATTGTTAAGTACTAAGAACTCTCTTTTCTAAGAAAAGTCTGAAATACAGGAATTCTATGCATTGTTACACATAGAAACTTATTTATATTGCACAAACTTTGCCCTGCATTGTTGGTCAGAAGATATATATTGTTGATCCTTGCATACTGTTGGTGCATTGCTTGTTGACTTCATTATTGATACCTATTGTTGCACAACCTTTCCTTGCATTGTTGGTCATGAGTTATATATTGTTGGTCCGTGGAGAGTGTTTGTGAATTGCGTGTTGATACTATTGTTGATAAGTATTGTTGCACAAACTTTGCCTTGCATTGTTGGTCAGGAGATATTTCTCATTAATATGCTTTGCCATAACCATGAATATCGATTTTTTATCAATAATTATTATTTTTTTGAAATCTGAGGTAGACAGTGACCTTCCTCATGCTCTGAAAATCATGTATGCGAAACTTTAACAAGATCGGAATAAAACTGTAGATTTGTATAAAAAACAAACAAACAAACAAACATTCTTCTTCTTCTATCTATATAAAGAAGGATGTTTGTGGGTCTCTGCGTCTGTGGGTCTGTGGGTGGGACAAAGTTTTTGCAACAATGGTATCAACACGCAATTCACAAACACTCTGCACGGACCAACAATATATATCTCATGACCAACAATGCAAATAAAAGTTTGTGCAACAATAGGTATCAACAATGGTTTCAACACGCAATTCACCAATAACAATGAGCTCAAAATGATGATGCAATGATAAAGCAATCCTTTCCAAGAATTATAACAATGAACATAAAATGATGATGCAATATGGATAAGTTTCAATTTGTAACAATGCATAGAATTCCTGTTATTCAGGTTTTTCTTAGAAAAGAGAGTTCTTAGTACTTAACAATTTCTTGAAAATCTTTAAAAATGATCAGTAGCTGGAGATAATGAAGAGTTAGCAGACTATTGAGAAAGAGTGGAAAGACGACAGAGAAAGCAAACCTTTAGCTCCGTGCTGTATTGAGCAAATGGGAAGCAAGTAAATAGAAGAATTGGCGACCGCTAGACTACCCAAAGTGATGAAAGGCCAAATTTTGCTTCAACACAGCGAGAGAAGAGTGGAAATTGCAACAACATCAAGTGTAGATCTGAAGTAAGATTATCTGAGTAAGAAATTATTGGAGCAGTCCATCCATTTTGAGCCTTTAAAAAGATTTTTTTCGAATTTTCATTAAGAATTTTTACTGTATTAATTCTAAGCATTTTCATGTGTTTATTTTTAAGATATTGCAAAACTTATTTTAATTTTTGAGATTGTTCTGTTTACATCCCAAGTGTAATAATCCCGGGCAACGCCGGGTACTTCTTCTAGTTATATATATAGAAAGACTAGCAGAGGACCTGGCGTTGCCCGGGATAATTACACTTGATGTTGTTGCAATTTCCTTTCTTCTTTCGATGTCTTGAAGCAAAAATTGGCCATTCATCACTTTGTGTAGTCTAGTGGTCGCCGATTCTTCTATTTACTTGCTTACCATTTGCTCAATACAGCACGGAGCTAAAGGAGTGCTTCCTCTATCGTCTTTCACTCTTTCTCAATAGTCTGCTAACTCATTATCTCCAGTTACTGATCATTTTTAAAGATTTTCATGAAATTGTTAAGTACTAAGAATGCTCTTTTCCTAGAAAAGCTTGAATAACAGGAATTCTATGTATTGAACTCTATATTGCACAAACTTTGCCTTGCATTGTTGGTCATGAGACATATATTGTTGATCCTTGCATAGTGTTGGTGCATTGCGTGTTGACACCATTGTTGATACCTATTGTTGCACAAACTTTTATTTGCATTGTTGGTCATGAGTATATATTGTTGGTCCGTGCATAGTGTTTGTGAATTGCGTGTTGATACCATTGTTGATACTTATTGTTGCAAAAACTTTGTCTTGCATTGTTGGTCATGAAATATTTCTCATTAATATGCCCTGCCATAACCATGAATATCGATTTTTTATCAATAATTATTATTTTTTCGAAATCTGAGATAAACAGTGACCTTCCTCATGCTTTGAAGGTCATGTATGCGAAATTTTATCAAGATCGGAATAAAACTGTAGATTTGTATAAAAAACAAACAAACAAACAAACAAACATCCTTCTTTATATATATAGATAGGTTTATTTATTTATTGACGGGAATATCCATTTACAAAAGAAATATTAAATATAATCATACATACAAAACAAAAATAAAGAAAGATGAAAAAATAATGATACAAATAAAGCAATGAAATCACTAACGAAATAAATTAAAAACAACCAATAATTTAATATAGTTAATATAATATATAATAATCATTAATTATCATTAGGAGAAGTGAAGAGATTAATTTGTTTGAGTTTTTGTCTGTTGTCATGAAAAATGTCAAAATTAGCCTAATAGGAATTAGCACTCCTGAGGAGGCGTCTAATTGGTGAGTTATAAACATAATTATTGGTGGACACTGATTTCTCAACCAGAAAAGGCACTGTATTCCTAATAATGTAGTTAGGGATACGGAGAGGAATCAGTTCTAGTAAATTAGGACAGTCAACAGTGGAATACAGTAAGTCAAAAAGAAAGAGTAGGTCTGAACGTATTCTTCTATCGGCGAAAGTTTCAATGTTTAAAAGTTTATGAAGATAGACATAATCTGTATTGAAGGAAAAATTACTCAGTTTTCTATTAATCATGCGAAGAAATCTTCTCTGAACTCTTTCAACTGCATCAATATACTTAACATAATGGGCAGACCAGATTACAGAGGCATATTCTAGATTTGGACGCACTAATGCACAATATAGAATTTTAATTGATGTAATATCCTGAAAAGGTTGTATATGTCTATTTAGAAAACCTAAATTTTTATAAGATTTTTTGAGGATATAATCTACATGAGATGTAAAAGTCCTTCTACTCTCAAAAATGACACCAAGATCTTTCATATTTGTAACCTTCTCTAAAATGATATCGTCAACTGAATAAGGATAAGACACCATGTATTTGTTTCTGCAGAAAGACATAGCTTTACATTTTCTAATACTGAGCATCATGCCATTACGTGTACACCATAATGATAATGCATTCAAAGAATTTTGGAGTGTATTACAATAAATTCATCATTAATAGAGGTAAATATTTTCAAGTCGTCTGCAAATAACAATACAATAAAACTACGGATCCAAGATAAAAGTGGGTCTCTGATACCGAAGGGTTCAATTTCATACATAGAATATTATGGTTAACTTTTTCGAAGGCTTTAGTAAAATCTGTATAAATAATATCAACTTGTTTATGTCTATCGAGATTGTCAAAGATATAATTTTCATATGTTAGTAAGTTCGTAAGAACAGATCTTCCTGGAATAAAACCATGTTGCTGGGGAATAATGATATGTTTAAAGTGACTGTCAAATCCCCGTCGGAAGAAACGTTTTAAAAAATATGGTTTCGATGATTTGACAAGAAAAAAAGAAGATCGAAAAGAAAACACCCCCGCCGGTAGTAGACGGACCCCGTCAAGAGTAGCAACTCTGAAGCCGCAGGATTGGAGGAAGAACGAGAAGACTGAGCCTCGGGATTGGAGGATTAAATGCGCAATCTCGGCTCAGAATCCTCCAAGCTCGGATAAAAGGAGAGGGAAAAGACAAGAGCGTCAGATGGTGGCAAATTCTCTTCGGATTAGAAACGTTGAACGCCGACTGAACCAGATGAGATGTCAGGACAGCACTCGGAGTAAAAGTTATGCGTTTAGGAGGCACGGAAATCCTACGGCAAGTAATATAAGTAGTAATAAGGACATTGATTATTATTCTTGCCTCGTTAAAGATAGTCACCGTGCAGAGCCAGAATCGTCGGACGGAAGGAGGCAGCCACTGCCGTTGACGGCTCACTTCTCCCGGCATCAAACTACGACGACGACCGTCGAGGAAACTAATTGGCTACATGAAGGAAATCATTATAGCCAAAGCGTACGTCGTAGATATTCTGGTCCCGACACTCAGAAGCTCTCATCGTCCGTGAATAGGAATTCACGATCAAACGACAAACGACCGTATTGCCGGATTAGGGAAAGGCGTCATCCAAGAGAGCATATTCTTTCAACTAACCTCCAGCCTAGTAAGCATGATAAACTTTATTATGACCTATCTATGGACTCATGTGTGAATATTGCAGATGACAAGGAGTTAAATAATTCGACTGGCGATTATGTTGAAGAGCTGCGGCAGGATTATGCAAACTGCCAGGGCGCATGCATCTCTGCTTCCACATCAGGCGTAAATTTAGAAGTCAAAAACGTGACCAAAACTCCCGACCGTTCCAGAGGCATTTCCGAATTAAGTTCGGCAACAGAAGGCGTGCAAGTAGGTGTTACTTCAGACAGCACGCTCACACAAACGGTAACCCATCAGCGAAGACAGGAGTCCTCGTGTGGCACTCATCTTGACATATTCCCGAGGAGAAGGGCATACAGCGAGGCAGCGTGTTCGTCAATTATTCCAGCCGGCTTTCTCGCGGGGTGCCCTGCGGATTGTCCGCTCTCGGACAGCAACGCCGCGTTGTCCGGTACTGCGCAATAATTAGACTTTGTGTTAAGATTTTACTTTGAGTTACACTCAAGCTAAGAATCGTTAACTATTATTAATCTAATATTTTGTTCCTCACAGTTCCATCTCCTCGGTCGACAAACCTTAATAGGTCGCCGCTAGCAGTTGTTGCGGTACCTAGTTTAATCCAGGCGTTCTACTCGTCGGATAGCCCAGTCATCTTGGAACCTGCGAACAGAGATGCAGCGGAAGACAACGAGCGAACGTTAATAGGAACCACTCGATGTCCGGCCTTGACGTCCTCATTAGACGCACGGGTTTCCTCGTCTCACGAAGACGAACTGGATTAAAAATTTTGTTTGCTCATTATATGCTAGCAAACTCTGTTAAAAATTGTAATTGATTTTATTCGGTTAAATTAAATCGATTATCATACTACCTCCCTTTCTCTCACTCTGTTCGTACGTTAAAATACACGACAGTGACACTGTATTTTATCTAAAATGATAGATTCAAACACTTTAGGGATAACTGACTGAATAGTGACCGGATGATAGCTTGTCACATCACGCCTATTGCCAGATTTAAAAACTGCTCTTCCAAAAATCAGGAAATACACCAATATGGGATGCGGATAATATGGTCCCGGAGAATAGGGTCCCAGATAATATGGTCCCAAATACAAAGTAGGATATAATGGTCCCATATGTTCAGCATGGGCTATCTAAATATCTTAAATTGGCACAACCGATAGGTCATTTATAACTTTGATAAATTATAACACATATACTAATTTTTAACATAAATCACTTTAATGTTTAATTAAAATTACATTTTTTTAAAATTTGATTGTCAAAATTTGAGCGTCTCTCATACATTTAAGTGATAATTACGTGTAGCAGATTAATTCCATTTTTTAATCAATTTTTTTAGCATTAATTCTAAAACCTGCAGTAATATTAAATGAAATAGCGAAGCGAACAGAGCAGAGCTAACTGGGAGAAGAGAAAGAGCGAATATGCTTTGGGGGGGGGGGGCATCGATTCGAAATGAGCGATTGTACTGCTCTAGTATATTTGAAAGAAATGTAGCGTTTCGTGAATTGCAAATCGTCAGCGTCATTCATAGTAGTCATCCTATCCCATATTAGTTACTGGAAATAAAGATAAAAGTGCCTTCTTGAGTCGCGTTTAGGCAAGACGTGATACCTCTGTCAGCTCAAACGGGTCTCATCAATGATTCTACAGAGTCGTGATACGGTCCTTAGAGAAACGCAATCCCAAGCTATCCATAATAAAATGACCTAAATATTATTAAAAATTTTAATTAAAATTTACTATAAGCCGGATCTGCTATAATTTTTTTACTAAATAAAATTTATTATGATCATTTAAAGTGGCTCAGAGAATGTAAAGAGTTTAACAATTCCAGATTCTCCGAAGTTGGAATGTTGGATGGTCTCGCATTCCTACCTGTACCAGATGTCGCACAGGGAATGGCATATCTGCGGAGTGTTACGTTACCCGAAGCTGAAGATATCGTCGACTATTTCGATGGAACTTACGTAAGCTGTAATTTCCATGTGCCACAATCAGTGTTGGGTCAATTACTCCCCAAATGTAATTAATTATAATTACAATTACTTTGAATTTTTAGCAATTACATTCAATTACAATTACTCTTCAAAAGTTTTAATTACAATTACAATTACTTCACACCAATTACAATTAAATTACAATTACTTTTTATTGCATTTTATTAACATTTGATATTCAAAAGTTTTATGCGACATTCGGACCTGTCTGGTCGGTAAAATTTCCCAGCAATACTGAAGATTCTTTCAACGGGTGCAGATGATCCGTAGGTCCCAAGAATGGTTTTGGTGACCATCTTTAGACCTGCCGAACTGTGGGTTTTCCAGATTTGATGTGGATCAGCTTCAAGTGGAATGCACGGTTCTTGCAAATAAAGGAGTACTTCATTCCGTGCAGAAGTCGTTGATGGTAATCGTGTGGAGTTAGAATCTACGCATCTGATGTGGGAAAACAGTCGTGGGCGCTTGGGATTTGGTTCTTCGGCGTTTTCTTCAACTTCAACCAAAGGCAGGTTCAAATCAGATTTCGAGTAGATCACTTCCACCTTGCTGATGAGCTGGTTCTGGAGTTTCATCTTCTCCTGAGCATCCTCACACCACGCAGAATTAAACCTGGGATCCAACAGGGCTCCCAACAAGCAAACCTCGATGTCTTTGTAGATGGACAGCGGAGTTTCCAACGAATTGGTTAGATTGGCAACCAGTTTGCCAGTGTTTCTAACCGCTCTGGATTGGCAGTCGTGCAGGTGTTTCTTCAGGCACATGATGACAGGAAGGACGCAGGAGATGGTGACCCTCTTCTCACCTTGTAAACAATCTGTCGCCTCCTCAAATGGAGAAAATATATCTACCAGATCACTTAAGATCATTCGCTCACTAGCTGTTAGTCGTTTGTGACGACCAAAAAATCTTTGACAGGTTAAAAGGAAGCTTTTTGGTTCCCAGTTGCTTGACACAAAATGCGCCGTAACCCCAATAAATGAGTGCATGGAACGATTGGTCCATAGATCGATTGTCAAACACACGGTCTCAGGGAGCTTGAGTTCGTCTCATAAAAATTGCACGATTTTTGCAGCCGATGAAGGAGCAAGATCTTCCTAAATTTCTTCCGTGATGGGACGTTGTACTTGTCGTTCAGAAGCCCGCCAAAACTTTTAAACTCACTCCTCTCCAGCGTTTTCATAGAAACCATTGCTGCGGAAACGAACTGGACGAGAGAGTCATCGATATCCTTTTGACGGCTGTCATTGGGCTTGTACTTCACTGGGTCCTTTGATTGGAACTGCGAAGTGATGGGTAGTTGATTCTGGTCGGAAGAAACCTTTCTCTTTTTTTTGTAATCAACGAAGGCAGACAGATGGACACGCTGCAATATTTTGAATCTTGATAAATATACTACCGTAAATCCCCTACTATAATAAGAAAAATTTTGGCGTGAAAATCGATTTTTTTTTTTCAAATACATCGCATAGTACGATACAGGTGAATCGATTTCTATAACGATTCGATTCAAAAGAAAAACCAACAACACTATACTATACATAACTGAAAAACGAATTTGTTTTTCCGTAAAGAAAGATATTTAGAGAAAATACAGGTATTGGACATTGAAACTGAAACACCTTCGCAAATAGCACTGGTTACCCCCAGGGCTGAATAGAACCTTCTGCTAGGTAATTAATCGTATGCATATCAATGAATCACGTGTCAGAGGTCTTGGTAGTCACTCCAGTAGAAAAGTTCGATAGTAAGCTTCAAATTGTCTGTGCAGAGCGCTATAATGGGAGACATATCCGACTTCAAAAGAGGGCAGATTGTTGGGGCGCGTCTAGCAGGTGCATCTGTGTCCAAAACTGACACACTTTGTGATGTCTCACGTGCTACAGTATCCAGGGTGATGTGTGCATATGAACAAGAAGGACGAACCACGTGCAGGAGGAGCAACTGCAGGGGAAAACGGAAGTTGTCGGAAAGAGACGTCAGGACATTGACCAGGATTGTTGCACGAAAGCGGAAAACCACCGCAGCAGAAATCACCGCAGAAATGAATACACACCTCCAGGAACCTGTGTGCACGAAGACAATCCGTCGTTACCTGCATAAATCCAACATCCATGGCAGGGTTGCTATACCGAAGCCTTTCATCAGTAGTACAAATGCCTCCAAGCGGGTTCAGTGGTGCCGGACGCATAAAACCTGGACGTTGGATGACCTCAAACGCGTCATATTCTCGGATGAGTCCAGCTACACTGTCTTCCAAACAACAGGGAGGGTATTCGTCTGGAGGAGCCCCTCTGATGCCTACAACCCAGACTGCTTGGCACCCACAGTCAAACACGGAGGTGGATCAGTAATGGTTTGGGGTGCAAACTGTGCAGGACCTCTACCGATCCTTCCCAAGACGTGTTACTGCTGTGCTGGCTGCCCACGGTGCCCCAACACCTTATTAAATTAAGATTTTGGATTTCTACCAGGTGTTTCAGTTTCAATGTCCAATACCTGTATGTACATCCAAATACTTCACGTTTAGATTTAAATATTTTCTTATTTTCTGGATTAAAGACATACACCGACATCTGCAAGCAAATAGATGAAGAGTTTGAGGTGGATGCGGATATGCCTATGATATTGATGGGCGATTTTAATATAGATGCCAAACGAAATGAAGGAGCATTTGAATTTATGAAACATCATTTCAATTTAGACATAGTCCCGACTAACTATCCAAGTACATTGGGAAATACTTACATTGATCTGTCATTTACTAGAAATATAACTCCGAAACTCTTGTCATCTGTTTGTTACTTTTCATATCACAGACCCATTCTTCACAAAATTGTAATGTAATTGAATATAGTAACTTTTTTTTTAAATTTTGTTCTTTTTTTCGCCAAAAATACACCCTAACAGTAACCAATAATAACATACAGTAGTAGTTCTACGCCTTAAAAACCCGCGGCTTTGGCAGTCACCAGAGCCTCCGTCAATTTTTTTTTTCAGAAACTTTTTCACTGAATCTTATTAAATTGACTAAGTAACTAATATTTTGCTGTTTTAGGTGATGTATTTAATACTATGTAACTATGCGGTGGCTCTTTATAATACGAGTATATGAAAATCCGGAATGCGGCTCTCAATGACCTCAAGCGTGCCCACCCCTGCTCTAAAAGCACATAAGGAGTTCGATGCACTCCTCACTCAGGGCATCATATGCCCGTCCAAAGGCCCATGGGCAGCCCCCTGCACATGGTACGCAAACCAAACGGCTATTGGCGCCCATGTGGCGATTACCGTCACCTAAACACTGTGACCATTCCAGACTGCTACCCCGTCCCTTATGTTCAAGACTGCACACAGATGCTTAGCGGATCTCGAATATATTCTACACTCTACTTACAAAGAGCGTACCACCAGAACCCAGTGTTCCCCGACGACCTGCCCAAAACAGCAATCACCACACCATTCGGACTCTACGAGTTTTTTACAACTCCTTTCAGTCTCAGAAATGCAGGTGAGACATTTCAGAGGCACATCCATCAGGTGCTGTCTGGCCTGGATTTCTGTGTACAATACATGGACGACATCTTAATCGCCTGTATCTCAGAAGCCTCAAATTGCACCCTTGGTAAACAAGCAGTAACCTTACTGGGATGCCTAATCACACCTGAAGGCATTTGCCTCACTCCTGAGAAAGTGCAAGCCATACTCAATTTTCCCAAACATGAGACTATCCAACAACTCAGACGCTTCCTTGCCATGTTAAATTTTCACAGGCGATTCCTGCCCCATGCCGCAGAAAAACAAGCCATACTAAACGACTATTTAAAGCAATCAACCAAGAAGGACAAATGTCCCGTTGTTTGGACCGAGGAAGTAAATAAAGCCTTCGAAACTTGCAAAGAAGATCTGGCAAACGCCGCCACTTTAAACTACTTCGCCCCCTCTCAAAAGCTTTCCCTGATGGTAGACGCGTAGATGTCGCCATTGGAGCAGCATTACATGCAAAATGAAACAAACCTCTCGCTTTCTTCTCTCGCAAATTAAAACCGGCAGAGCTGAAGTATTCTACATATGACCGCGAACTCCTCGCAATCTACGCTACAATCAAGCAATTTCAGCCCGAACTCGAACGACACATTTTCACGATCTACACCGATCATAAACCTCTTACTTATTCACTTCAAAAAAAGCCAGAGTCTTGTTCCCCCAGGCAACTCCGCCACTTAGACTACATCGCGCAATTTAGCACAGAAATACGGCATGTCTCCAGCCTCGACAACGTGGTCGCGAACACGTCTCCCGTGTCGCTGAATTGCGTCTACCGAACCTGGACTACACCGCTTTAGCTCAGGCTCAACAGTGAGCTACACCACGCACCGACAGTGAGCTGAGGTCGATACTCACCAACAACAAAACATCATTGAACCTAAACCAATGCAACTCGCACCTGGACAGAACATTTATTATAATGTCAGCAATGGCAAGATATGATCATTTGAGACAACCACCTGCGCCACCAAGCTTTCCTCGCATTGCACAACACCTCCCACCCCGGCGTGCGTGCCACAAGATGCCTTGTACGGAAAGTTTCGTCTGGCCCAGCATGTTCAAGGATGTGACAGAATGGACCCGGGCCTGTGTCGACTGCCAGCAAAACAAGGTGCACTGACACACCCGTATCCCAATCCAGCAGTTTCTAACTCCAGCCAGCCGTTTTCAACATGTCCGCATCGATCTGGTAGGCCCGTTTCCGCTATCCAAGGGCTGCCACTACCTATTGACCTGCGTGGATTGCTTCACACGCTGGCCGGAGGCCACGCCAATAAGTGACATCAGTGGCCAAGCAGTGGCAGTGCTCGTTTCGGCATTCCCCACACAATCACCACAGACCAGGGATGCCAGTTTCAGAGCAACCTCTTCTCAAGCCTCAGAATCATGCTGGGCGTCAGCCATATCCGCACCACTCCCTACAACCCAGCATCCAACAGACTCGTCGAACGCTTTCACCATTCACTGAAGCAAGTACTAAGATGCCACCGCAACCAGTGGACCAAGGACCTCCCCATGGTCTAACTAGGAATTCGATCCTCAAACAAAGATGATTTAAACACCACCTCAGCCGAGATGGTGTATGGGCAAACGCTCCGCCTCCCCGGAGAATTCTTTCAACCACCTACCACATCGTCCGTCAGCCGACCTGATTTCCTCCAGACCCTGTGGCGCACATTGACACACTTACACCCGTCACCGACCTCCGCACACTGTCAACTGAGATGCTTCACCCACACAGCAGTGGAACGCTGCTCTCATGTGTTCGTGCACAACGACTCTGTGAAACCTTCCCTAACCCCACCATACAATGGCCCCTACAAGGTGTTACAGAGATCTTCCAAACTCATCACAATAGGACATCAACGGACGCAAATCAATCGTCAGCGTCGATTGCCCCAAGCCTGCCTTCCTGTTAGCAAACCCAGATGACATCACCACACAAAAAACTGCAAAACCGTCACCGTAAACACCCACCTCGCCAGCGAGTGCACCAGTCACCACCCAGTCAGGCAGACAGGTCCGGTTCAACCCGAATTATATGTAACTGTTCGAACTGTTTGGTACTCAGGAGGGGAGTACTATGGCGATCCTCTACTTCGACAGCAGCTGCCACCAGATGGCGCTTCCACTATCTCGCAGCCGCGAGACCACAACGAGATATCCCATGGCAGACGACGGAGACTGGCATAGAGAGGACCAGCATCGAGCTCTCTGGACCCCACGCAACACGCATTGAGCTCTCCCTCTCCCACGTCTCCACATCATCTACGCATGATGCCACGTGACAACGCATGAAAGGCTCTCTGACATTCTGTATTGTTCTTATTCTTAAATTGTAGTTATGTATTAGTTTGATTCAGTTAAATTAAAAATGAGCTATCTGCACCAAAAGCCTTCTGATCATTTAAACAACGAAATGTGGTGGTCACCTGTCGTGTTCAGCACGCAACACGATGCGTGCCCCACAAACTTATCTAAACCGCACAGCTGATGTCCACTTGATAGACAACATTCCGCACCATACTATTCGAAAGGGAGAAGAATTCCGCCATCATTTCTTTTATTTCCATGACGAAATATTTTTCCTGTCCAAGACATGCCCAATGATGGTGATAACCTGCTCCATTGCAGCAAGCTATTTCAGTCTCAAATTAGAAGACCATGGAATACTTCCTTACTCCTTTTTGTTCATTACAGAAAAGGTGACGGGTAAAATCAACTGACTAAGTAAAATTGATAACAAACGTGTTATGCAAACACCGGAAAACAATGTGCAATTAATGAGTGAAAACAAACTATTCGTAATTTATTACCGTTAAGCTAACAAAATGATAATAGTCCACAAGTTCACTTAAGAAAAGTCAGAGTTCGCATTCTTGCGACTCCATTCCTTCTTCGCTCCTTGCACACTATCTAGTTCTCGCGGCCTGAAGGCCAAAATTAAACAAACACAAAAAACGGGTTCTTCAAGCCATGTTCGGTGAAAAAACTACTTCTAGCTGCCGCGTAGAAGCAGCCGAGTTGAACGCTCCGAGCAGTCAGCCCTAAGTCCCTTTTTATTTTTTACCAAAACCCCGTGCCTCATCCAGCCCACACGCACGCGAAAACCTCCAACCCGAGACGAACAAAAATAGTAATAATGTGACTGCTGCAAAGAAACAATTAAAAAATAAATTAAAAGAATAGAAGGAAGATAACAAAACGGCAAATCAGCCTTGTTGGCTCAGCGGTTGCGTGGTCGCCTCTGATGCCCGAGTACACGGGTTCGATCCCGGCCGAGGACGATGAGGATTTTTCAGGGGGAAATCCTGAGATCATGCACTTCCTTCGGAAGGGAAGTAAAGCCGTTGGTCCCGTGTAGTCGTTTGCCGGCTGCACGTTCAAGAACCCTTGAGAGGCAAAATTTGCAACCCCTATAACGCCATCCTGAAATAACCATAGCAATTGAAAAGGACGTTAATATCAAACAAACCAAACCAACAAAACGGCAAATCTCAACACAACAATTACACTATACAAAAAAACTAAAAAATGAAATATTAAAATTACCTCCAACGGGGGGGGGGGGGATTTAACCACTAGCAGAAAATTAAAGCTATACAAAAATTTTTTATGCACGCAACAATATATGTGTGTATGGTCAGTTATGATGTAAGAGAGATGAGTAAAATATAAGGAAGATGTTGATAGTGTGCTATAATTGGAGTCTGAGGGGAGGATGGATGGAGTTAAAAAGGACGGGCGTGGCTTAAGAAGAGTGAGGAAGGTCAGTAGGTTGTAAATAATAAAGAACATTTGGGGAGGGCATGAAGATCTTAATCGGATAGATTGAGGGTGGGTTCAGATTTCGATATTGTTCAGCTGAAATTGGAATGTTTTTATGTTACATATTATTTTTTATAATAAATAAAATTTGTATGAATACATGTGCAGACTAAAAGAGCTGGGTATTAAAGATTAACTAGATTAATTATTGTTTATAATGTGAAAGTAAAACCAATAAAAGAAAAATGATCAGGGATAGCAGGGTAGAAAGGGGGGAAATATGTAGATGATTAGGGTAGGGACTTTTACAGCGATTGCCTGAGGGGTGTGGGGCTTTGGTGGTGTTCATGGTAAAGGATGGAGAGAGGTAAATGTGAAGGGGGGAGGGGCTGTGTTTGGATTGTATGGTGGAGTGATGGTTTGGGGGTGTGGATGTGTAAACATATGAGTTGGAAGACAAGAGTAAATACATACAATTTAATAATATATATTGCTGGGCACGTAATTCAATAAGTTGGCATGTGTATTTTTTCACTATATACAATCAGCAATGCTTATTTCAGTAAAATGTCCTTGGTGGCAATAAGTAACTGTTCATGTTTAGAAGTTAATTGTTCATTCATGATGTTTTGAGCATCTGACATTTTAGCTTTAAAAATTTCCATATTTTCCATTAGGCCATACAAAATACATTCTACGTTTATCGTCCCCGCCCGCCCGTAATTTTGCAGTTTTTACATTTTTTTTTCTCTAAAAAAAATCCGCCCGCCCCACTTTCCATCCATACCAAAACATTTTTAAGCACAATGTACTGAACATATGACACATGTAACGATGAAAATAGAATCGATTTAGGCTGATTCTATGAGCAATCGGTCATGGTTTTTTCAACTGTTTCCATGAATCGGTTTTGGACTTATCACAAATTGTGTGGATAGATGTTAAGGCGACTGCTCTTACTGCATAGATATACAACGCTTCGTCTAGTCCTTTTATACCTAGGGGTGGAAATATTTACAGTAAAATCTCGTTATAACGAATTCGATTAAGACGAACACCTCGTTATTATGAAATATTTTTTTGGTCCCTGCAAAGGCCAATTGATATGTATGCTATTAAATTCGGATATAACGAAATTAGGATAAAACGACGTGTGAACAGCCCCAAATTTCATTATCACGAACTTCAGTACTTGCAGAAATCGCACGAACTTTCGGATAAAACCCCCCTCCGTACAGTTTTTTTTTTTCGGATAAAACCCAGTACAAGTTTTTTACATGGCTAGTTCAATTTTAGGTTTACAAACACAGTATAAATTGTAAAACAATAAAAGTGGAACTGTGCTTAATTTTTACCCTGAGCCTTCGGGTTTTTTGAAAGGAAAAATAAACGGTATAAAATTATTGGTGGTTGGTTTTATTAAACTATACAGAGTACTATGATATTAAAGTTAAATAATTGCTTTAAAAGAACGTACTATTAAATGCTATGCAGTATAACTTTAAAATGCTTAAAATATCATGTTATAAAAGTATTTAATTACCATACATTTTTCAGAAATATACACAGTTATTGTCTAAGATTTCGTGGTTATTTTATATCAAAGGGAAAAACAATAAACGCATTTTTGCACTTTTAAAATATTAAACTGATGGTCTTGGACAGTAACGGTGTTGTGTATGTTTCTGAAAAATAGAGAAAAATACTTTTGGAATTTAATATTTACAGTACTGCATTTTAAAGTTATATGCTATATGCTACACCGTTTAATACAATATATACAGGGTGTTTATGAATTCCATTGCCAGACTTGGAGAGGTGGTAGGGACGGTCAAAACTAACAACTGTTCCGAATACCATTTTTCACACAAAAACGTTGTAAACGAAAAAGGTGTAAAAATCCCGACCAACTCCTGTGAATGCTGCACTACACGGCACCTGCAGAGCTGCATGCAAAGCAGGAAATTGGTTTGGTTTGTTTGGTATGGGCCTTTTTCAAACGAGAAAGCGCGAGATTATGGCCACGCTCATGCTTGATCGAAAACGAGGCTGACTGGTGAAGCGCAGCTTGCTGCGAAGGAATGAATGCGCTTGTTTTAAATGCACTACCACAGATATCATTGCACTACCACAGATATCATTGAAGGATGTAAAAGAATTTGTTAGATCCAAGGCTTAAGTAACCGAGAGAAATCTGGAAACTGTTGATCAAATCAAACCGGTCATTGTTTTCAGGATGCAAATTTCAATTTTCAGGACATATATAAAAATTTTCAGTTCCTTCTTCAATGATGATCATTACTTCAAATTCATTTGACAAATGAGGTTTATTTTGTCGTCCTTGTTGTTGTGTTGTTGAATAACCCGCAATGGACTACGTTCTTTTCAACTCATTATTATTCCTTTCCTGAGTCCAAAATGCGCAGTTTTAATTCTTCATTTTTTCCCGAAAGCCTTTTGATTGTACCAACCTGGTTTCATGTGCTGTACGTTTTTATATGTCTGCTTGTGAAATTTATAATTCTTCTATGTCCTTTTGTGTTTCATTTATCCAAGTATTGGCTATTTTCAATTTTGACATATATTTGAAAATTTTTCCTGTGAGCCTATTGGAGTTTATTCTTTCAAGATTTTCATAAAAAAACTATTCTCCTCTTCCTAACGGTACGGTATCAGTAATTTTCTCAGTATGTGTGTATATTTCATTGTTGCGACGTAATTTAAATATTGACCCCAACATTTTTCTTAATATTTTTCTTTCAGCTACTTTCAGTTCTTGAGCTAACATTTTTTTATCAGGGTCAGACACTTAGCTGTATAAAGTGCTTTTGGGCGTATTACTGTTGTTTAGTGCCGAAGTTAGCGTTGAATGATATTGACTTCTTATAGATATCTTTGGTGAGGAAACAGGCCGATTTTATCTTACTGACTCTTGCTTTAAAAGTTTTTTTCTCTGATCCGTTTTGTTAAATTCTCCTAAATACTTGAACTTTTATTTATTCTGTCAAATTGTCATATTGCATAGTCTTGACGTTCGTCATAAACTTGGTTTTTGGAAGGAGATTCTTAAACTATCTCTTTTAACTTTTTGTCATATGTGTTATTATTTTCATTGCATGGATTGCAATAAACAGTCATTGCCAGTGCGTTTACTTAATATTGTTACTTGCAATATGTAAAATGTTATTAAGATCCATTAATTAATTGATTGATTAATTGATCTTGCCATATTGATATAAAAATATAACAAATAATAAAAACAAAAAATGAAAATAAAAAAATAATAAAAAAATAACATCCCAATATAATTTTAATTGATTTCAATTAATAAAATTTATTATACATGAGGTATATGTTAAATTCATGAATTATATTCAATATAATTTATATCAAATTTTAATATTAATTAACGAAATAATAAATAAATAAAAGTAATGATAGTACAGTGATTTTTGAAGTGATTTTCTTTAGTCGTTCGTTTTGGTCTATTTCGCAACACAAATTTATTTGGAATAGCCCCTTTCTTAAGTAAGCTTAATCTTAATCCATCAAGTGATTCCGTGAAATATTCTGAGTTAAAATCCAGTGATTAAACAGTTACGTCTTTATTAATCTATAAATTAGCACATACAGTGCTTTCCCGTGTGTGAATTTCACACGTCAGCCTCGTTTTCAATCTGCCAAGGACGCCGCCATTTCTCAAGTCTCGTAAACGAGAAAAAGGCCCATTAACGTCCTCTTCAACTGCTATGGTCATTTCAGGACGGCGTTATAGGAGCCACAAATTTTGCCTCCCAAGGGTTTTTTAACGTGCAGCTGGCAAACAACTACATGGGACCAATGGCTTTACTTCCCAAAGCAGGAAATTAGCAACGAAAGCACTAATTGGTGAATCCGAACGCACGGGTGATCACATTCCTCATCGAGGGTGACCAGGCAGAGTCCGTGAAGTGCGTACAAGCAAAAGCATCACACCTGCAAAGATCTTAACATGAATGAGTTCACGTATGGAGAGATGGCAGTGCACGAGAAGTTGCAAGGCTCTACCGCGAGAGGTTCCCTCATAGACAACATCTTTGTCATGCAACATTTGTGGCAATTGAACGGTGCTTACGGAAAAGGGACAATCTCTATCCAGCAGGCTTGACGCTGGTTCTCCAAGGAGTGTGCAACACGACATGTCAAAGAGGACATGCAGCAAAGAGTTGCAGATAACCCATCCACAAGCACATGCAGTTGCACAAGATATGGGCATCAATCACATGAATATATGGAACATTCCACATGAGCACCGACAACATCCTTATCACAAACAGAAAGTTCAGGCTTTGTGATGTGGAGACTATGTACCACGCGTGGGAATTTTCTGAATGGTGTCTTCAGTATTACTAACAATCTGCATTCGGCATACCGTGTTATTTTCGGATGAAGCACGATTCACCAAGGAGGGCATGTTCAATTGTCACAACAGCCATGGTTGGGACGAACATAACCCTCATGCAACACACATCTCCAGTCATCAGGAACGCTTTTATGTCAACATTTGGGCTGGAATTCTACATGACCAGATTATCGGACCGCATATACTATCTCCAAACCTGAATGGCAAGGGTCCTCACGTTTCTTCAAGATATCCTGCCTGGACTGATGGAAGATGTGTCTTTGGAAGTCAGACGGCAGATGGTTGCAGCACGATGGAGCACCAGCACATTTTACCCAGGCCGTGCGTGAGTTTTTCGATCAAACCTTCCCTCAACGTTGGGTAGGTAGAGGTGGCCCCATTAACTGGCCACTGAGATCACGGGCTTTAACGCCGCTGGACTTTTTCTTATGGAGTCATTTGAAAAGCCTGCTTTATGTTACTCCAATAGCCAATCTTGACGAGCTGAGAGCAAGAATCTTTGACTCCTGCAGAGAGGTACAGCAAAGACCAAAAGTGTTTGATAGTGTGCGACAGAACATGCAATGGAGATGCACGTCCTCTATTCCAACCCAGGGTTGCCACTTCAAACAGTTGCTGTAATTGTCTAACGTAACATTGTAATAACCGTTTCTGCATTTGAACAAATAAATTGTCTGAAGCTGCATGTCATGATTCAACAATTAGTGCTTTTGTTGCAAATTTCCTGCTTTGCATGCAGTTCTGCGGATGCCGTGCAGTGCAGCATTCACAGGGGTTGGTTGGGATATTTACACCTTTTTAACTCGTTTACAACGTTTTTGTGGGGAAAATGGTATACGGAATAGTTGTTAGTTTTGACCTTCCCTACCACCTCTCCAAGTCTGGCAATGGAATTCATAAACACCCTGTATACAGGGTGAGTCAAAAGTCTGTTATCCCCTTCCTATCTTGGGATACCAATGTAATTATGCAAATTCCAATGCAGGGAATGAATAGGGACTTGAGGGTGTTCTATCTGATGGAGCATCTTTCATCTTCTCAAATATGCAAATTAGGACACATCCAAATTTTATTTCGAAAACCGTAAGGAATACACAAAAAAATTCCAATTGCACATTTGTTCAACAGCAAATTCCAAACAAAACAAAAAAAAAAGTTCACCAAAATCCGATGAGTGGATCACCCACAATCCTCATTGCAAGCTCTGCAACATTAAAACCTTTATTCCTGTCAAGTCTGAGGCAAGGGATGAGTAGCCAAATGAGGAAACAAGAGCAACAGAGTCCAAAAATCCTGGGTTCAAGTCTCAGAAGTAACCATCGAGTGTTTTTTTCCCTTCTGAATACCATTTGCCAAGCATGCAAATTATTTCATTTTTTACATTCTGTTCTGGAAAGATATGTTGAAATTTTGGGAAAAAATTCCATCTGCAAAAAAATTGGTCATATTTTAGCTGAATATGACCAACTTTTTGCAGCTAATTCCTCTGAAACGGCAAATAGCAGAACCAAATAAAAATTATATTTACTTAGAGGGTACCTTAAATTGTGCCGTAGGATATATTTTATGTCAATTGGGTAAGCCTTTTTCGGGATATTAATTTTTTTATAAAAATTAAAAAATGGCTGTAGCGTTCAAACCAGCAAACCGAACTGAATAAGTTTGACATGAGCGGACTCCTCTCATAAAGACGATTTTTTTTGTAAATGACTTGTTTGGCTGTGATGAGCCGTTTTGGAGTTATTTACTATCCCCTCCCCCCTGACAATGTTTTTTTTTTCTAAAAACTGTTTCAAAATTATGCATTGATGTATTTTAACTATGTATTGATGTATTTTTTATGGAAATAGGCTAAGCCTTTTTAGAGAAATTAACTTTTTTTTAAAAAATGAAGAAATTTTTTCAAAAGCATTCATTTCAGCGCCCCAAACATAATAAAAACGTCATGAACAGCTTCCTGTTATTGAAAAAAATTTTATTTTTTGAATCCGTATCATCAACTCGTGGTAGGCCTTTGCGAATGCTCCATTCCGCCATTCCAATTTATTTTGTTTTGTTTGGAATTGGCCACCATGTCAACTAAATCTGTTACATGGGGGACCCCCCCCCCACAAGCAGAATTGGGCCAGGCCCCCTCAGCCCCACCCAGAAAAAAAATTCTGGGTCAGCCCTGTTTGCTGTTGAACAAATGTACAATAGGGAGAAATATCAAAACATAAACATTGAATATCCACCATCTTTTGAGTGCATCGAGACCCATGGCTGCCATGGCTTTGAACTTATCCCATTGTTATACAATACATCCAAACACGCAACAACTCGTTACCATCGTTACACAATAACAAGTCGGGTAAAAATGGCGCACTTCGATGAGTAGCAGTATAGGAGTGCCTTCCTCTTGCCCTCAAAAAATGGCAGCTGTACCCATCATTCAATGAGAAGATATTTTCCCCTATTGGAATTTTTTTTGTATCTCTTATGGTTTTCGAGATAGAATTTGGATGTGTCCTAATTTGCATATTGGAGATGATGAAAGGTGCTCCATCAGATAGAGCATCCTCAAGTTCTTATTCATTCCCTGCACTGGAATTTGCATAACTACAGTGGTATCTAAGATAGGAGGAGGGTAACAGACTTTTAACTTACCCTGTAAGTAGATTACTGCACTAGATCACATTGTAAAATTCGGGTTTTCTTATTTGCCTTGAAAACGTAAAATAATAATAGCCGCCCGCGCAATTTGTTGTTGAATTCGAAGAATTTTTTTGGCAGAAAAAAAATCGCCGCCCGCCGCCCCTACTTTTTCATAAACACCGGACGATAAACGTAAAATTTATTTTGCGTGGCCTTATATCCATCCGTTTGGATTTCTTTAATGTTTTGATTACTGACATATTTTCTTTGATTATGCCTAATTGGTATCTGTTGTTGAGGATGTGTGTGGCGAAGGATGATTTGCCGTCCATGTTTTTTATAGAGTTGATGTGTTCTTTATATCTGGTTTTCAAGTTTCTTCCCCGTTTGTCCTATGTAATGCTTGGGGCAGTCTCTGCAGTTGAAAAATGGAATGAAAAATTCTGCGATCTGGATTCGAATCAGGAACCTCGGCTATCATGGCCGACGCCTCTATCAATTGTGCTATCGCAGACACCTGGACAGCCAAGCTGTCTCAAGGTGTCTTAAAGACAACCAGTTGTCACGGTTGAAAGCCCAATGGGAGACGGGAACCTGGCCCGCAGATCGAGAATTTATCCACTCCAAACCATCAGAAAGTTGATGAACTCACAAGTAGGTAATAAAGATTATAAACTGGAGATGCTCTCCAAGCATAGGTAATGATTTTTTGATTGAAAAATGGAAGGACAAATTCTGCGACCTGGATTCGAACCAGGAACCTCGGCTATCATAGCCAACGCCTCTACCAATTGGCTGTCCAGGTGTCTGCCTTGATAGCCGTGGTTCCTGGTTCGAATCCAGGTCGCAGAATTTTTCCTTCCATCTTTCAATCAAAAAATCATTACCTATGCTTGGAGAGCATCTCCAGTTTATAATCTTTATTATTTGCAGTCTCTGCAGCTTAGCTTGATAATGCCGCTATTATCTAGTTTATCGGAGTTTGTATCGATTTAAATGCAGCCATTTTGTGTTATCTGGGATGATTGGATCTGTTGTGGATAGCGTTGCTGGTGGTAGTAGGTTTTCGGAAAATTTTATAGGCGATTTTGTTTTGTTCAAGGTCTTTGCTTAGTGTGAGATCTAGGAAGTTAATTTCTTGGAGTATTTCTTTTTCGAGAGTAAATTTCATTTTATTGTCGATATTGTTGAAGTAGTTGGTGGTATCCTGAGGTTGGTGATTTATATTTTTGTTGTCATATATGATAAGAATATCATTAACGTATCTATTGTATGATATGATGCTGTAGGATGAGAGGGAGGAGGAGATATGGGTTTCTTCTAATGGGGATTTTATTTATTTATTTATTTATTTATTTACTAGCAGAGATACCCGGTGTTGCCCGGGATAATTACACCTGTAGGTAAATAGAACAATCTTAAAAAATTAAATTATAACTCCCAATTGTTTAAGTAATTATTGAATCAATACAACACAGAGCAAAGTGACTATCCATTCTTCGAAAAATACGAAAAACAGGAATTCTAGGTGATATACCGGGA
>JAHWFO010100818.1:0-13123 GCA_023313115.1 Rhysida immarginata
TCCTTCCTCCCCCCGAAGACATCTAACGTTTCCTACCTTCAGCCATCGACAGGAGTCACGGAAAAGTGAAGAGCAGCTGCCCTTTACCAATCTGAATTAACTCTCACGGATGGGAAGTCAGACTTTAGCTTTGTTTGAACTTAAGCTTAACGCTAAATTTGGGGATTAACAATAATAATTTGGAGTTGACCAAAACATATGATAAGGTATCTCAAACGTTCAACAATGAACTCAAAGAGTTCGAAATACGTATATGCGGAATAGAATCCAGTTGTGGACAACAGGTTGTTGTCTTATGATTATGATTAAAAAATTACGGTTTAAAAAACACGTGGCGTTTTTACACAAAACAACTACAGCTATAGATCCCTTCCTCTCCTTAATCCCTATCCCTACTGGCATGACGTCATAGCTTAAGATGTGACGTAGCGCCTTGGCTTTCTTTCAGGGGGTGTTGGTATTAGGCACTAATATGGAGTGATTTGATGTCATGTTGGGCAGTGGAAACAGAATGGAATGGGGCCTTTAGTCGGAAGAAAAGTATGCAGTTCTTCGGAAAACGTCCCAACCCGGGACATTTCCTGACCTTTCGGGGACGCCGGGACGGGTGATGCGAAAATAGGGACGGTCCCGGGTAAAGCGGGACGTCTGGTCACCGTACTTTAAGCCACCTGGCTGTTAACAAACATTACAACACACACACACACACACTGAAAAGCAAGCTAAATGAAAGCATATAACTAGATCACCAAATATTTTCTTAAATTGTGAATTGTTAATAAATACTTGTGACGTTTTCACGTGTTGAACTGTTAGGATCACTTGAGAAAGACTTGATCATTGAAATGAGAATCTACTTTACATAGTTTGGTCATGCGAATACAAATTTTTGAGAACTCTTATGATACGAGTTAGCAATATTGATAGAATTGGGAATTCTAAAAAGGGATAAAAGTCACGCGTATACGATTGTGAATCAGCAGGAGGGGAGGTGTTGAGACAGGATGTAGCTGTCTTTTGATTTGTGTTAGGATATATGTAAACTTGGTCTTTGAATATATTGATTTATTAAGGCATTGAATTAATTGGAATGCTGTTTGTAAGATGGATTATAAGTAAGAATTGAAATAATAATGATTTCTTCTTTAATACATGTGGTATCATAATAAAATGTGAGAGGGAGAGATGACCGGAAACGCTCTCTCTATTTAAACGAAAGGTAGAAGGGGAAGCGCATGAGTCTGCCAAGGGCGCATTGGCCGAGCGCACTCTTCTCTTGGTTGTGAGCTCATTACGGCAAATTGGAACTTTGGAGGGGGGGAGCTAGTCGAGATTCGTAGGGCCGCCGCGAAACCTTCACAGCATGTTAATTCGATCTGATGGCTTCTCTTTCCAAATCAGGGCTCGTTCAGGCTCATCATAAAGGAAATTTGGGTAAACCCCTTGTGAAGGGTGGCATCTCTACCGATTCGTTTTATTCCGTTGACCATTCTACATTTTTTTTATTTCATATGGATGCAAATCTTATATGGATTTCAAGGAGTGGGAATTTGTTTTCCGAAAGGCTTCATGGATGTAGAAGAACCCCCATCTGTAAATAGTAGAACTGTCATTAGCGATACGACATTAATATTCATCAGGGAGTGGCAAGTCATAGAAGACAGCGATTGAGAGCGATCAACGTGGTTCGATGCATGTCATTATAAGAAGACAACTTCGCATTTAGAATCTTCTGTTGAACTTGGGTGAGGACAGTTTGAGCCAGCCGGTGGACTCACTCATCGATTGATCTGGATCTTTCTAATGTCTGTTTATGTGCTTTAAAGTGAAAAGTGATCAGCGAAATCTAATGGCCTGTTGATATTATGTGTGATAAGTGCTTAGAAGTGGAATATAAGTGATTGCAGATCTGTGGATAACCTGATACTAAGCAACTGTAAGTAAAGTGAAACTTTGATTGCTAAGATTCATAAATGGTCATGGCCCGTATGTTGATTAATAAGTAAATTAAGTAAGCTATTTTTAAAATTGACCTTAAAGGATTTAATTATTCTCAGATTAAGATCTGTTCTTTCTTTCATAGATTTAGAATTAAGATTTCTTTTTGTATCTCATTTGACTTTGAATAAAACTTTATTATTTGATTCTCAAATTTGCTTAACTTCTTGGAATATACACAGGCGGAAAAAAAAATCCCAACACCACGAAGGACTTGTGTTAGATGAATGAAATTTGGACAGTATATTCAGCTATGGTATTTATTCAACTGATTCAAGTTTCAAGGTTACAACTTGTAGGGGGCGCCACCAGCGCCACCCTGTACATGCAAATGAGACATTCCAATGACAGATATAAAGGAGATCAGATGCGCCTCTGTGTCACTTCCAGACACTTGTAAAACATGCCTCGAAGGCGACTGCGACGTGAATATGGGCAGCTAATCCAATTCGAACGAGGACGTGTAGTGGGCCTGCGAGAGGGTGGACTTTCGTTCCGTGCTATTGCAGAACGCACGGGTCGAGACGTTGCGACTGTATACAACTGTTGCAGCAATGGTCCAGGTAAAGCAGGATTACCAGGAGACCAGGATCTGGACAACCCGCCGGCTACTGGAGACAGGGTTGACTGGCGCATCTGTAGGATGGCTGTGGCAAATCGGACAGCATCTGCAGTGGACATTCGGGCTGCTGTGGCACCCGACGTCACTCCACGCACAATTCGGAACCGTCTCCAGGCCAGGAACCTCCACTCCAGGCGCCCTGTGGCATGTTTACCTCTTACCCCTCAACACCGTGCGGCACGTCTTCAGTGGTATTAAGCCAGAGCGACTTGGAGGGCAGAATGGAGGTCTGTGGTCTTCACGGATGGTTCAGAGTGATGGCCACACAATAATCAGGAAGAGGAGTGGGGAAGTCCTGTTACCGAGCTGTATCCGTTGTCGTTATGGTATGGGGAGGGATTTCCTACGATAGCAGGACTCCCCCTGGTGGTTATCCTAGTCACCATGATGGCAAATGTTTACATTCGGATGGTTGTTGAACCCATTGTGCTGCCATTCGTGGCTGGTATGCCAGGGGAGCTGTTCAACAGGATAACGCTCGACCCCACACTAGCGCTGCAACCCAACATGCCCTTCAGGGTGTCCACATCCTACCATGGCCAGCACGATCACCAGATCGAGAACGTCTGGGCTCTTCCACAACCAGCAACAACTGTCGCTGATCTGACCATCCAGGTACAACAGGCATGGAATGCCATACCACAAAATGACATACGGCATCTCTACGACCGTATGCATGCACGTGTGCTGGTATGGCATTCCATGCCTGTTGTACCTGGCGGCGCTGGTGGTGCCCCCTATAAGTTGTAACCTTGAAACTTGAATCAATCGAATAAATACCATAGCTGAATATACTGTCCAAATTTCATTCATCTAGCACCAGTCGTCCTTCGTGGTGTTGGGATTTTTTTTTCCGCCACTGTATAAGACACAACCTGCCATCTTTTCAAAAAACCCGACCTTTGTCACTGATTGTTATTTTAAGTAAGAAAATACTGAGCTAGTGTTTAATCAATTTCTATTAACATTGATTTTTTTTGACTGAAGTGAAGTTGAGCATCTAAATAAGAGAGCAAGAGGGGAGGGAGCTTCAATCAAATAGAAGACGAAGGTCACAATGGCACCCAACTGTGGTGTGATGTGATGGGACAATCAGAGACTAAGGTTACATACTGATTCAATGTGGTTTTTTTTTTTCAAAATTGTTAAAATTGATTGAGAACATTAAAAATATTAATTTTTTTAAATTAATAATTTATTTATTTATTAGGAGCGTTAGCATAAAAGCTACTTATAAGAATGCGCCCTTGGTCTGTACGTTTATCCGTCCGCCCGGCCATCCGCCGTTTGCACGATAACTTGAAAACAAATTAACCTTTTCAAATTCTGTTTTCAGAACTATGACCATCAAAGTCTTAGCTCGGCCGTATCAACTTTTACGAATTTTTCGTGGACCCCTTCACATCGAATTATCGTGCTAAAACAGCGAGTGTAAAGAATACTAAGATAATGGCATGTCATAGAACAATCGATTTACATTGTTACTTACTGTTCATCTTGAAGCATTACTGACATAAGCGCGCGCACGTGAAATCGCTTTGTCGACGCACGATTGCTCAAGTGCTCATCTATCTATATATATAAAGAAGGATGTTTGTCTGTGGGTCTGTGGGTCTGTGTGTACGTTTTTTATACAAATCTACAGTTTTATTCCGATCTTGATAAAATTTCGCATACATGACCTTTAAAGCATGAGGAAGGTCACTGTCTACCTCAGATTTCGGAAAAATAATAAATATCGATAAAAAATCGATATTCATGGTTATGGCAAGGCATATTAATGAGAAATATCTCATGACCAACAATGCAAGGCAAAGTTGGTACAACAATAGGTATCAACAATGGTATCAGCACGCAATTCACAAACACACTGCATGAACCAACAATATATATCTCATGACTAACAATGAAAGGAAAAGTTTGTGCAAGTGTAATTATCCCGGGCAACGCCGGGTACCTCTTCTAGTAATCTATATTATTCAGTAGCGGAAGAATGGAGCTACTTATTGGTTTTATTACATCTTAACTGTGTACCCCCTTCATAATTTCTACATTTTTTGAGGTAGAAGGTTGAAATTCGGAATGTAGCTTCCTATGGGCATATCCATCTGCACTATTTAGTTTGGTATTGATTGGTACACTGGGGTCAGAATTACAGGGGTGCAATTCAGAGAGGACAACATATCTATGTGCTATTTAGGTACGTAAAGGCATGAAATTCAGTATCCATATTCCTCTAGGCAAGATCTACAGTACTATGAAGTTTAGGCCCAGGAATATAGGTGTTCCAGTGGGATCGGATTTGCGGGGGTGGTAGTCACGTGGTATTTAGAACTATGCCAACATATGGCTTGTGATATAGCATACGTTCGGAAATGATGAGAAAGGAAAGAAAATACGCAACCGAAAGACTACTTCCATAAAGGAATCCCACGTCTTGTTACACAGTGGGATAAATGCCTTAATGCATTTGTAGAGTATTTTTAAATTCCTTGTATACACGTTGGATAAAATAAATTTAGTTTTCATATATACTACCATTATATAAAGACATAATTTTCATTGCATATATTTTTTTCATCTTTATTTAAACAGCCTACCTCAGTTTTCATTCCTGAATTCAATTTTCCCTTTGAACTTTGACAGATTACAGAGTTATTTAATGCAGACTTCACCTTTGTCCACGAGTATGTGTAATTGTTGGTTGTAGGATTTAAAATGTTAAAGCACCTGAAATAAAATCATTAAATAATAAATTAAACAACTGATGCTGATAAAAATGGAACAATAATGAAGTAATATGCATTGTTTTATCAATCAGTTAATTAGTAAAAATGTTTAAATACGATTAATTGTGTAATTTAATTCACTTGTTTCCTTTGACGCCACATCCCAGGATGGACAGTTCAACCACTTTCACCTTCTTACTGTCTAACATGAAGCCCAAAGGAACAGGAAGAGATGAGTTACGACGACTGCTGGTTAAATAATCCGAATCCTCAATTTCAAAATAACAATACGGTAAAAGACTTTTAGCTCTCAAAGACAACTCAGGAGGATTCAGACCTTCTGAAAGATTGAAAACTCTAAAATAATAAAAGAAAAAAAAAAAAATTCAATGGATTTTTTTTGAATGCATTCCCATCAAGAAGTTAATTTTATTTACATTATTTACACAAATATAATAAAGGGAAATTACTTTCGAAAGTAATTTTAAATAAATCTATCTATCTGTCTATATAAAGAAGGATGTTTGTTTGTGGGTGGGTTTGTGGGTTTGTTTGTTTTTTATACAAATCTACATTTTTATTCCGATCTTGATGAAATTTTGCATACTTGACATTCAAAACATGAGGAAGGTCACTGTCTACCTCAGATTTCGGAAAAATAATAAATATCGATAAAAAATCGATATTCATGGTTATGGCAAGGCATATTAATGCGAAATATCTCATGACCAACAATGCAAGACAAAGTTTGTGCAACAATAGGCCCGTTGTGTTCGCATCAACAATGGTATCAACGCGCAATTCACCAATAACATTGACCACAAAATGATGATGCGATGTTAAAGCAATCTTTCCAAGAATTACAACAATGAACATACAATGATGATGCAATATAGATAAGTTTCAACTTGTAACAATGCATAGAATTCCTGGTATTCAGGCTTTTCTTAGAAAAAGAGTTCTTAGTACTTAATTTCTTGAAAATGTTTAAAAATGATCAGTAAGTGGAGATAATGGAGAGTTAGCAGACTATTGAGAAAGAGTGGAAAGACGACAGAGGAAGCACTCCTTTAGCTCCGTGATGTATTGAGCAAATGATATTGAAATAAATATAAGAATCGGTAACCGCTAGACTACACAAAGTGATGAATGGCCAAGTTTTGCTTCAAGACATCAAGAAAGGGAATTGCAGCAACATGAAGTGTACATCTAAAGTAAGATTACGTGAGTAAGAAATTATTTAGACTAGCAGTGGCACCCTTGGAGAGGTTCATCCATTGTGAGCCTTAAAAAAAATTTTTTCGAATTTTCATTAGGAATTTTTACTGTAATAATTCTAAGCGTTTTCATGTGTTTATTTTTAAGATATTTCAAAATTTAATCCAAAAAAAAAGTTCAAGCCACGCCGGGGTTATCATCTAGCTTATTTCGTAGCACATCAGATCCAAACATTTCATAAAAATACATTTTGACTATATTCTGTAGCCTATATTTTGGAAACTGAGATGCTGATAATGCGACGACTGAACGTTCGTTTCCAAGAATTATTGATAATGAGCATAAAGTGATGATGCAGTGATAGAACATTAATAAGGCAGCATCTATTGATGAGGCAGTGGAGTCACGCGTGTCTCCCTTGAGCTCTCTATCAAACGTCCAGACGACTGGAAAAAATTTGTGTGTCTGGAAAGGAAAGAGAAAGAACGAGAGTATTGGTCAGAGAAACTCTGCAACTAAAACAGAAAAAGCTATACCGGCATTTGAAACATCTGAACAATGGGAGCTTCGAATAGATCAAGAGGGTATAAGAGCTTCTACGTCAAGGGCAAGAAAAACTTGAGTCTAAAGTATCTGGTGATGCTTCGCAATGGTGAGGCAAATCAAGAAGAGTTTCAATACAGTCCTGGTATATCACCTAGACTTCCTGTTTTTCGCATTTTTTGTCGAATGGATAGTCCCTTTGCTCTGTGTTGTATCGATTTAACCAATTGGGAGTTATAATTTAATTTTTTGAGATTGTTCTGTTTACCTACAAGTGTAATTATCCCGGGCAACGCCGGGAACCTCTTCTAATAATAAATATAAACTGGAGATGAACCTTCAAACATCAGGTAATGTTATTATTGAAAAAATGGAAGGAAAAACTCTGCAACCTGGATTCAAACCAGGCATCTCTACCAATTGGGGTACAGACAGCGGTACAGCAATGCTGTCACTGAGAACACCTTGACAACTTAGTTGTCTTTAAAGACACTCAGTGACAGCACTGCTGTACCAGTGTCTGCGATAGCCCAATTGGTAGAGGCGTCCAGCATATGAAACTCGAGGTTCCTGGTTCGAATCCAGGTCAGAGAGTTCTTCCTTCCATTTTTTCAAATACCATTAAACTTTAAATGTTCATTCGGAATAAATGACCCATGTTGCAAATTGTAATGATCTTTCTGGAACACTCAGTATATGAGTTGGTAATGAAGACAATGCAATACATAACAGGAAAGAAATCGGACAGAATTCTTTTTTTTTTTTTTAATACAGAAATCTCTCGGTCCTCAGCTTTTCCCATTTCTCATGGGGTTGCTGTAGTTAGTTGGATCTGGCAATGGTTTTACGACCAGATCCCCTCCAGACGCCACCCTTAGGAGAGATATTAAGACAATGCGTTAACGACTACTGTAAGATGGTAGCAGCAACCGGGACCAATGGCTTTACGTGCCCTCCAAAGCACGGGGGTAAGGATTGTATGTCACTGATGGTCAACCATCCAGTGACTAGCCGAGCACTGATTAGTGCAGATTCCACTATCCACTCTGGTACAACGGTGGCCAAACATGCCGGATGCATTGCAGCAGCCGTTTCAAAACTTCCTCGTAGGATTTCGCATTGGCGGGCACACATTGTATCAAAACCTTTGGTAGTTTTTGGTAATTTTCATGCAAAAAGCACACCAAAGTGCTGTTTTCCTTGATTGTTCATCTACTCTGCACATGCTTTTGCCCCTTTTTTGCTCCAAACTGAAGATCTCAGAAAGAAAAGAATTCAACTTAAAGTCAAATTCCGTTCGACTGTTCAGATTTTATTTTGGCAGACTTGGTATCGTGTAATTTAGAATTTGTTTTATCTGATCCATAATTTCAAAATTTACAATTGAAGTAAAAATTCTTACTGTGCTGCTAATTTCCCTTGGTAGAAACCCAGATCCAATGGTGCAAACTTTACTTCAAAAGAAAATGTTTGACCTCCTTTAATTGTTGAATGAATTGGAGATATAGAAAATGGCACATAATTTCGTAAATGTTCCTTAGGAGTAATCATAAAATCATTTGTACTTTCTATAAAAAGAAAAGGAGAAAAATTTTTTAAAGACAACATTTAAGACGCAGCATCATGCATTAATCTGTACACACCAGTCAATGAATTAGAAACCTTCGTTCAATATGGTATTGACCCTCCTTTGGCTGAAATTACAGAACATACATGGTTTGGCATGGACTCTACAAGGTGTTGCAATGCAGGTAAGGTAATCGCAGACCATGCATTCGTCAGAGATACCTTCAGGTCCTGCAGAGTAGACGGAAGCGGATGCCTTTGACGAATGTCCCAAACATTCTCGATCGGATTCAAATCCGGGCTTTGCGCTGGCCACGGCAGATGTTGCAACTCGGTGTCATGTTCAGAAAACCACTCCTGAACAATTCTTGCTCGATCGACAGTAGCATTGTCGACAACGAAGAACCCGTAACCATTTGGACCATTGGAGGATGGACTTGATCTGCAACAATGTTCAGGTAGTCTCTCAAGGAATATCAGGGGACCCTTGCCATACCAATAAAACATGGCCCATACCACGACACCTCCTCCTGCAGCTTGAACTGTGTTCACAGCACGTGAGGGATCCATCGCTTCATGGAGCTGATGCCAAATTCTCTGCCGGCCATCGGCGAAAACAATGTGTAATGTGACTCGTCCGACCACATCACCTTTTTCCAGTCGTCTACTGTCCAGTCACACCGTTCTTTGCATCCACTGCAGGCGAACTTTCCAGTTTGTTGCTGACACCAGAGGCTTTCTCACTGGCATGCGACTTCCCATCCCTATTCGCTTCAACTCTCGGTGCATTGTTCTGGAAGAGATGAGATGCGATGATCCTTCATTGAAGTCTGCCGTCAGTTGCTCCACCGTCTGTGTCGATTGTTTTTGATCCACAATTTTGCCGTTTCGACAACTCTTGCGGATTCCGTTTCCACGCATTGAACGCCTTGGAGATACCGGTCAGTTGTGCTGTCCTAGAAATCGTAACTCCAGCTAGACGGGCTTTTTGGAACTCAGACAGGTCTGCTGTTTTTCCCATTTTGCTCAACTTGAGCAGCTGCAGCTTGTTCCTACCCTGTACCTGCAGCTTCAAATGAGCATGTACCTCACATGATTGCATTCATTTGCATATCACAATCGTTTCTGACCTGTGATCCCGCTTTACATATCAATACAGTAATTCATCACGGATTTCTAATTCATTAGCCAGTGTGTGTATTATTCTAAATCATTTTGTTGTACCATTTTTCAAAACAATTTTTTGTATTTGTCTACATTTTATTTTCCATGGTCATTGAAAAATATGGGCCAAAAGCATGCGGAGGTCCAACAAGATTTAAACATCACTTTTACTGTGTATTCTCTCTTCATTTATTGTAGGTTACTGCAAATGTTTATGTTAACCTTTAATAATAATTTTAAAATATAGGTAATACGAGGTCTGTTCAAAAAAAAAAATAAGACCACGCTTTTGCCATAGCGAAAGAATCTCTGCACCGACTGAACTCCTTTAAGTAGCACCACCCAGTGACAACCTTTGGTAACAAAATGTTGCTTGGTGCATCATTCCACCTTTATCCGTTGGCTATCTATGGCTGCCAAAGTGAACTCATACAGTCACCTTCTTGCTAAGTCAAGATGGACTGAGCTATGGAAAACCAAGATCTGGGTTTTGCACCACGACAATGCACCAAGTCACTCATTTCCGATTGTTGGCCAATATTTGGCCACTAAAGAAATAACAGTTCTTCACCACCCTCTGTATTCTCCAGACTTGGCCCCAGAAGACGTTTCCTCTTTTCAAAGTTGAAAACCAACTTAGACATTATTTTCAAAACGTCAATAAGATTAAACAGAAGTCACAGAATTAGCTACGCATGATCTCAAAAAACGAATTCCAAGGAGCATTCCAACAGTGACAGAAACGATAAGAGCTGTGCACTGCAAGCAAAGGGGACCACTTTGAAGGAGGCAACCATGTATAATGTTGTAATTCAGTTAATAAAAACCACGATGTCAAAATTCTGGTCTTTTATTGAACAAACCTCGTATAAAGGGATGGTTTTGATGAAATGCCTTCATCTGCTATGTTTGACCCTTAGTAACTTACAACCCTAGCGTCAATGAACTTCGGACACCTACAGAATTTTGGATAAGTACAACGAAACTAATTGTAAACAAATAAAAATTACTTTATTGAGTGCACAGAGCTTTAGTACAACTGTCATATAGCATTTTAACATAAAAACAAACGAGAAAATTAAATAAGCGACTTTTTGTAATGTTCCGTTTTCAACACGTTGCAATGAACTTCGTACACCGTAGTGACGAATGACGCTCCGAAGTCGTTGAGGCATGCTGGACACTAACTTCTGCGTTGTTTCTACTGGAGTTTTGTCCCACTCTTCGGAAATACATGCCCGCAACTGCTGCAATGTTCGAGGCTTCCGCTGTCTGACTTTTCGCTTTAAAATGCGCCATACATTTTCAATGGGTGAAAGATCTGGGTTGCAGGCAGGCCAGTCAAGCACCCTGAAACGCCGCTGTTGTAGCCAAGCCTTGGTGTTCCGAGCAGCACGAGGCTTCGCGTTGTCCTGCTGAAAGATGCTTGGTCTTCTATTGAACAACTTTTGGCGGGATGGACGCAGATGCTGTTGAAGAATGTTTATATAGGCAGCAGAGTTAATAGTGCCGTCGCAAAAGTGAAGCGATCCTGTCCCGGCTGCACTCACGCAGCCCCACACCATCAGCGATGCAGGCTTCTGAACTTTCCTCTGGTAACAGTCGGGATGATTACTTTCGTCTTGGTCCTTAGCACCTTGCGACCGTTGTTGCCATACATCACTGCAAAGGTGGACTCCTCGGACCACAGAACACTATTCCACTCAGCAAGGGTCCACTTTCGATGGGTTCTGGCCCATGCTACTCGGCGACGCTTAGCTACAGTGCTCATAAATGGCTTCCTCTTTGTAGCGTATAAGTAATAGTTGCATCTTCTGATGTAACGGCGGACTGTGCTTACGGATATGGGTATATGAAAATATTCTCGAGCCCAAACAGTCGTTTCACTTATGGGAGCATGCCTGTTTTCAACAATGTAACGTCGAAATACTCGTAGGTCCCTAACATTCAATAATTGCTGCTTGCCTGGTCCAGTCCCTGGTTCTGTTTTCCCGATTTCTCTGAAACGCTTGATGATCTCATTAACAGTAGAGAGAGAGTGGAACTGACAATTCATGGGCAATAGCTCGCTGGGATTTGTTATTCTGGAACTGCTGTATAATATTTTGCCGTATACACGTTTCTACTGGCTTACCACGTCCCTTGGTTCAAAACAACACGAATACTGTGCTCTGTCGCGTGGACGGTGCTTTAAAGCCTGATGCAAAGCATTCTGGGCGTTTCTACAGCCTTCAGGAAAGTTCTATATGCTGGCGACCCCTTGTGTACGAAGTTCTTTGAAACCTGTTGACAACGCAATTTTACATAAATTTGAATAAATTATTTGACACCATTAAATCGATTCTAAATGGATGTTGATATTGTTGCATATACTGAGTAAATCTATTTTGATTAGCCTGCAATCCTCTGTATGCACTTTTCACTGTGTTTTTAGCCAAATTACTTGGTGTCCGAAGTTTATTGACGCTAGGGTTGTACAATAACAAAACAGAATACATGTTGGTGAACCTGTAAGATATTGAAAGCCAAACATGGTGGCTGAAGTCCTAAGGGTATTAGAAGAAATAAAAATCAAAGTCTTGGTAAGTAATACGGTAAATACTCAGTAGATAAGCAAAAAATATTTAATTAAAAAAAAATTTAGATAGTTCTCTAATATTGCTTTGACAAAGGATAGACTCAATCCAAAACGTCAGCTTCTTTACTGATTATTATTTTATTTTTTTGATTATTTATTTATTTTTTAGTTAAATATTTTTTGACTGATTATTTATTGTATTCCAGTGCTTTTGTGTCTCGCCCTTCTTCTCTACATCCTTCAATTAAGCAAAACAGGAGAGGTGTTTTGTTCACCAATCAGATCAAATGGAAAACTGGCTAGGGGACTTACATGCTGACTCCATAGAGACCGCAAATATACACTGTCATATCACTGAATTATGACCACCCGCTTAGTAATGGGAGTAGCCACCCTTTACCGCTATAACTGCTGCTAGGCGTCGTGGCATGGACGCAACAAGTGCGCGGTATGTGTCCGATGGTATGGCAGTCCATTCCGCTTGAAGCGCTGTCCACAGAGCTTCAAGAGTCAAAGGTGGAGGGTCTAGCTGTCGTACATGGCAATCGAGGTACTCCCACAGATGTTCGATTGGATTGATGTCCGACGAATTAGCGGGCCAAGGGAGCACTCGAAAGTCAGTAGAGTGTTCCTCGAACCAATCCAGAAACAGACGTGCCTTGTGGCAGGGTACAGTGTCCTGCTGGAACACACCATCACATTGGG
>JAHWFO010100818.1:19018-29530 GCA_023313115.1 Rhysida immarginata
TTGAATCAGCCAAATGGATCAGCGGTTTGAATCAGCCAAATGGATCAACCAACTGGATCAGCGGTTTGAATCAGCCTACCGGACCAGCTAAATGGATCAGCTCTTTGGATCAGCAGTTTGAATCAGCCATAGGATAAGCTAAAGGGATCAATCACTTGTATCAGCAATTTAAATTAGCCATTTGGATCAGTCATTGGAAAAGCTGAATGGATCAACCATTTGGATTATCCATTTGGAACAGGAATTTGAATCAGCCATTTGGATAAGCTAAATAGATCAGCCGAATGGATCAGCTATTTGGATCAGCCATTTGGACGAGCTAAATAAATCAGCCGAATGGATCAGCGGTTTTAATCAGACAACTGGACCAGCCACTTGGGGATAAGCTAAATAGATCAGTCGCTGGGAGAAGCTGAATGGATCAACCATTTGGATCAGCAACTTGAATCAGCCAAATGGATAAGTAAATGGATTAGCCATTTGGACAAGCTAAATGGATCAGCCATTTGGATAAGTCGTAGCCTCCGCATATGTAAAGAGGCCTGTTCATTTTCCTTGCAGCTTTGATTTTTAGCGACCATAAGTGCAAGCCGTGGCGCTGCATAACGTAGAATTTCTCCAGTACTAACAGGTTTTGGGGTTGCTAAAATGCATTTATAGAAATAAAAAATGCAACTTGCATAAAAAAACGCATTTTAGCAATCTTAAAAAGCTGTAAGTATTGGGGAAATTCTCAAAATTTCTATTGTATGCAGCGCCACCGCATGCATTATGGTGGCCATTTTTTTTCGCATAGACTGCAGAAAAAGAACCAGGCCTTTTACATATGCGGAGGCTACGGATAAGCTAAATATCAAACAGCTAATGGAAAACAATCGGTTGATCGGAAGTTGTTGGACCAAAACGAACCAATCATAGTCCTTGTTACTTATATTCCATCTAGTTAGCTAACCGAGACTTAACTAGAAGTGGTGCAACATTTCCCAGTTAAAGGACTTAACCGAAAGTTAGAGTCATTTTAACTGACGTTGTTGCAACCGGCCGTCAATCAGATCAAATACAAACAGCAGCTATTTCTATTCACCACAAAATTCGATGTCATATACCTCTGTTATTATTTGTCATTTCGCCAATAGAGTCATCCATTGTTAATATCCATTTTACATCCAGACCCACAGATCCAGTGTTAGTTAAATGGAATCTTAAAGGAGAAACACATATTAAAATAAAAAAATAAATAACTCATCTTAGAAGAAAAAAAAATTGAAAAGAGCTCTTACATGGATGTTTTGGTTTCAAACATCATTACATCTTCAAACTCGAGTGTATTTTTATCTAACACAAAGACACATGAAGCCACTTCGGCTGTGATGAATAAATCGAGACTTTTTTCTGTCCCAGCGATGATAGTGTGCTCTGGTTCAGGTTCCGTTATTAAGGATTTCTTTTCCAAAATCTCTATAAAACTAAAGAGCAAAATTAAGGTCATCAAGTGTGTATGAGAGCTCACATAAAGTCATTATTAATTTGGATAATTCAAGCATACCCATCTTTGGAATGATATGAATCGACAGAGGGCACATCCCATTTCACAACCTTTTTTCTATCGTCCCAACTGACATTCTTCAAAGCAGAAAACATAATTAAAGATGTTGTATGAGAAAATTACGGTATATCGATACTCATAAATTATATTTTGGCAGAGCAATAATCATTAATAAGACTCAATGCTCAAGTTAGCAAAACTCATGGGATAGTTACTTAATATCTGGTCGGGCCACCTCTGGCCCTGTGGAGTGCAGCAATACGGCGTGGTAGTGAGTCTGCAAGTCCCTGGTACACTTCTAGAGGCAGTTGACACCAGATAATCTGCAGACCCGAAGATAGTTGATCCAGTGTACGTCGTCAGGATGTTGAAATGTCAAAACGGGTGCAGATGGTCTCCGATGAGTTGACGATACCGTGGACCATTCAACGTTTGGTCCAGGAGAACCAGACCATCCAAACCAGGAAAATGCACCCCAGACCATCACTGACGCCCCACCACCCTGCACAAGCACCTGTTGGCATGCGGGATCCATCATTTCGTGAGGTCTGCGCCACACACGGTGCCTCACATGAGCGTGGTACAGTTGATATCGTGACTCATCTGACCATATGACGTTACGCCACTGTTGCAGAGTCCAGCCAAGATGGTTGGTGGCAAATGCACGCCGGAGTGTCCGATGACGCTGGGTAAGCATTGGCACCCGTGTAGGTCGACGGCTGCCAAACCCGAGGGCATGCAGATTCCGACGGATTGTCCACCGAGAGACGTTTCTAGCGCGGCCAGCATTGAACTGGTCTGTGATTTGCTGCACTGTTGCACTCCTGTCTCTCTGAATCATTCGTCCCAGGTGTCGCCGGTCACGATCATTCAGGGCAGCTGGACGCCCGATATGGTGCCTGTTGTGGACTGTGATGCCTTCATCCAGCCATTCCCGATACACCCTGGAGACAGTTGAGCGGGAAAAGCCAAATTCCTGCACCACTGCCGAAATGGAACATCCCATGCGTCGGGCACCTACTATCATACCCCGTTCAAAAGACGTCAACTCGCAACGACGTGCCATTTCTGACTAATCACTTAACCAAGCTCTTCCCACAACGTCTAATGGCCCATTCCCAGAATCCGTTACCCCTGTGAATTCGTGAGCCATGCCCATCAATCAATGTGCTTGCTATCCCACGAGCTTTGCTAACTCAGTGTATGTAATGGGGCTCAAAACTCCTTTGTTCCCCGTATGGATTTTCTGATTAACGCCAACTTTGCTCACTCTCTTACAGGCCTCGTGTCTAGAAGGTGTTGGAAGCACCTTCCATGTGGTACTATGAGATGTACTAAATGCTTGGGTACTTGTCGTACACCAATATCTGCATCATCACAGACAGCCTATAGAACACGTTCTTCCTGGTCAGGAATACAACTCTCGGTCTCTCCTTGATCAATAGTTTGTGGTACTAAGGATCCTGTCTCAGCAATGCAACAAAGATGGGATGAGTAGGCTGCCTTTAGTCTGGAAATGTCATAAAAATCATATCTGCCTGCTCACAAAATGGTATCCTGCCATGGTTAAATGAAACACCATTCAGTTAACTCACTACTACACGTGATACGTTGAGGACAGGCTATATAAAAGATCTCATGTAACTACTTTGAACAAACCTACAACTACATTTCAAAAGTTTAGAAACTTCACTGAAGCATGACCGTGACAACTTGTTTGTGCTGATTGGCAATGAAAAAAAAAACACTTGGAAATTCGGAACATTTTTTTAACTAAGCACCAACATAGCACATAGGCTATGATTTTTTGAAATTTGCATACTGTTCCAAAAGTTTAGAAACGGGATGAACTCACAAGTGAATAATAATAATTATTAACTGGACAAGCGTCTCCAAGCATAGGTAATCGAGGTTCCTGGTTCGAATCCGGGTCGCAGAATTTTTCCTTCCATTTTTCAATTAAAAAATCATTACCTATGCATGGAGACGCTTCTCCAGTTAATAATTATTATTATTTACTGACTTTAATATTCGTTCAGAGTAATCTGAGTTGTTACTGATGCAACAAAATGGGGAAGAAAGCTCAACTTTCTATCCAGGAAAAGATCTGAATTAGAGGACTACGAATTAGTGGAAAAACGTTATCAGAAATAGCAAAGACTGTTAAAAGATCTACATCGGCAGTTTGCAAATGCCTGCAACGATTTGAAGATGGTGGTTTTATAACAGAAACCCGGAAAAGAAGCGGACGTCCAAGGTACACTTCAAAACGTGATGTTAGAATTTTGAAACGTATAGTTCAGAAAGACAGATTCAGTTCTTCCGCCAGATTTGCATTGAGATGGAGTGCTGAAATACAACCCTAGCGTCAATGAACTTCGGACACCTACAGAATTTTGGATAAGTACAACGAAACTAATTGTAAACAAATAAAAATTACTTTATTGAGTGCACAGAGCTTTAGTACAACTGTCATAGAGCATTTTAACATAAAAAAGAAAACGAGAAAATTAAATAAGCGACTTTTTTGTAATGTTCCGTTTTCAACACGTTGCAATGAACTTCGTACACCGTACCGTTTATTGCACATTACCACTGAGTGGCGTCACCTTTCCGTCATTGAGGCATGCTGGACACTAACTTCTGCGTTGTTTCTACTGGAATTTTGTCCCACTCTTCGGAAATACACGCCCGCAACTGCTGCAGTGTTCGAGACTTCCGCTGTCTGACTTTTCGCTTTAAAATGCGCCATACATTTCCAATGGGTAACAGATCTGGGCTGCAGGCAGGCCAGTCAAGCACCCTGAAACGCTGCTATTGTAGCCAAGCCTTGGTGTTCCGAGAAGCATGATGCTTCGCGTTGTCCTGCTGATAGCTGCTTGGTCTTCTATTGAACAACTTTTGGGGGGATGGACGCAGATGCTGTTGAAGATTGTTTATATAGGCAGCAGAGTTACAGCTTTTTGCAATCGATAAAATGTAGTTTGCAATTGGTAAAATGTAGTTTGCAATTGAAAAAATAATCTTTTCAATTGAAAAAATGTAGTTTTCAAATGAAAAAATGTGGTTTTCAAAATAGAAAATGCAGTTTTCAAATTAGAAAATAGACAAAAAATTCATAAAATGTAAGTCAAAGAAACCAAAGAATTTAATTATATATATTGTTATAGTACAGTAAATTACAAAATTTTATTATATAAATATTAGTATTATAAAATTAAAGATTATTATGCAAATTACTGTAGATATAGTGTAAAACTATATAAAAACATTGGATATTACGCCGTATTACAAGGAGTAAATATAGTAGCTGTATACAATAAGAAACATACAGTAAAAAACACAAATTCTATTCTCTTCTATTCATTGTCATCATCATTATCATTTTGAGGAATGTCTGGAAGATCATTTAAAATTTCAGTACGCTGAATGCACGGTACTAAAAACTGCCGGCTATGAACGACCCAACCATTGCAGTAGCGGGGGGTTATTTGCGCTGCTGCAGTTGAAACGGTAGCGAGTAATGGCCGGTCAGGCGCGTCTTCGCAGCGCACAAGCAATTTTAGTTTGCTGAACGCTTCCTCTACAGGGTTTAGGAACGGGCTATACGGCGGTAGATAAATTACTTGGCAGCTGTGATCATCAATTAGCTGCTTCACTTGGTTAGTTTTATGAAATGGAACATTATCCATAATTACATGTAAAAAATTTAATGTTTTACGTGTATGTAAATTGTGGAAATCTTTTTACAGTATGTATTTTAGCCTATATTCGAGTTACACACGTTCGCTGAGCTCATCTTGCCCGTCGTCTGCTTAATTTCATCGCCGTTTATGTAATACAAATAATTGCCACTAGAGGGTAAGGGAGAGCGAGGCTAACTAAAGCTCCTAATCTAGAACTTTAGGGCTAACTGGGACGCTTTCTTTATTTTATTATGTAAATTATTTTGTTTCTTTGACTTATATTTTATGAATTTTTTTTCTATTTATTTTCTAATTTGAAAACTGCATTTTCTATTTTGAAAACCACATTTTTTCATTTGAAAACTGCATTTTTTCATTTGAAAAGATTATTTTTTCAATTGAAAACTACATTTTATCGATTGCAAAAAGCTGTAATAGTGCTCTCGCAAAAGTGAAGCGATCCTGTCCCGGCTGCACTCACGCAGTCCCACACCATCAGCGATGCAGGCTTCTGAACTTTCCTCTGGAAACAGTCGGGATGATTACTTTCGTGCTCGGTCCTTAGCACCTTGCGACCGTTGTTGCCATACATCACTGCAAAGGTGGACTCCTCGGACCACAGAACACTATTCCACTCAGCAAGGGTCCACTTTCGATGGGTTCTGGCCCATGCTACTCGGCGACGCTTAGCTACAGTGCTCATAAATGGCTTCCTCTTTGTAGCGTATAAGTAATAGTTGCATCTTCTGATGTAACGGCGGACTGTGCTTTCGGATATGGGTATATGAAAATATTCTCGAGCCCAAACAGTCATTTCACTTATGGGAGCATGCCTGTTTTTCACATTGTAACGTCGAAATACTCGTAGGCCCTAACAATCAATAATCGCTGCTTATCTGGTGCAGTCCCTGGTTCCGTTTTCCCGATTTCTCTGAAACACTTGGTGATCCCATTAACAGTAGAGAGAGAGTGGAACTGATAATTCATGGGCAATAGCTCGCTGGGATTTGTTATTCTGGAACTGCTGTATAATTTTTTGGCGTATACACGTTTCTACTGGCTTACCACGTCCCATGGCTCAAAACAACACGAATACTGTGCTCTGTCTCGTGGACGGTGCTTTTAAAGCCTGATGCAAAGCATTCTGGGCGTTTCTACAGCCTTCAGGAAAGTTCTATATGCTGGCGACCCCTTGTGTACGAAGTTCTTTGAAACCTGTTGACAACGTAATTTTACATAAATTTGAATAAATTATTTCACACCATTGAATCGATTCTAAATCGATGTTGATATTGTTCCAAATACTGAGCAAATCTATTTTCATTAGCCTGCAATCCTCTGTATGCACTTTTCACTGTGTTTTTAGCCAAATTACTTGGTGTCCGAAGTTTACTGACGCTAGGGTTGTAAAAAAAAAACGATTTCAAAGACCAGATCATGGAGAAGAATAGGAGAGATTGGATTAAGGCAAGAGTCCCAAAGATTAAGCCATCATTATCTAAGAAGCAGCGAAAAGTTCGAGTCGAATGGGCGAAACAGCACTGCGATTGGACCATTCAGGACTGAACCCGAGTAATGTGGAGTGCTGAGGCCATGTTTTCTTGTGAGTTTGATGATATAGGAGTACGAGTTTACAGAAAGCAATGCGAAGCTTTCCATCCAGATTGCATTCAGAAGCATGTGAAGTTCCCCCAGAAAGTAATGATTTGGGAGTTGCATGTGTGCTGCAGATACTGGCGAACTGTGCGTCCTAAATTCAACAGTAAACACAGATGTCTACTCCGAGGTGCTTGAGCATTTTCTGGTCCCAACAATGACTTCCTCTTCCAACAAGATAAGACATCTTCTCACTGTGCCAGAATTGTTAAAGACTGGTTTAGACGAAAAAATATTGACGTGATGAAATGGCCACCAAATTCTCCTGATCTCAGTCCCATTGAGAATATTTGGCGTTTGATAAAAAACAGACTACGACAAGTGGACACTGCAAATAAGGGTGAACTTAAGAAAGAACTTCTAAACGTGTGGAAAACCATTACTCGTGAAGAATGTACGAAATTAGTAACATCAATGCCACGAAGAATAAATGCTGTAATCAGAGCACAAGGCTATCCAACTAAACATTGACATATTTGTTAGTGTTTGGTAACTTTGTAAATAGTGAAATGTTTCTAAACTTTTGAAATGTAGTTGTACACACCAATTATTCACCATGTCCAAAGAAACAGACAAAGATGAAAAAAAGGTTCGCTCCGAGTCGTCATGTTATAAGGATTTGTTAACAGAAAAGACAAGATCCATACTTTCCTTCTAACCACAAATGTACAGGTAGAGTCTTGAAGGAATTGGGAAATCTGAACATGGGTGAGGTGGTCTATCTTTTAAGGTATGTACCAAACATGGCCGCCATCTTGAATCTAATCAATTTTTTTAAATAGAAAGGGGGTCATGTGATATATCAAATAACATGAACATTTTCTGACAATTTCATTCCTGTAAATAGATTTGAAGTAGCAGTTATGGTTCAAAAGTTGCAACACATTTTGTTTGGAATTACAGGCTGGACTGTTCTCCTATAATAACAGTCATTTAATGTGCTCAATATGCTGTCCGTCTTGGTCAAGGCACATTTGAAGGCGCGCGAATCCAATCGTCATGCACTCGCAGAAGGATTTCCGCAGAAATGCGGGCACACGCTTCTTCAATGCTTTGCTGGAGATGGTGTCTGTTTCTGATTTTCTCTGCATATACGAGTTGCTTTAAATGACCCCACAGATAAAAGTCAAGTTGTGTGAGTTCAGGTGATCTGGGTGGCCATCTCCACAGCACCACGTCAGCCAATCTAAAGACCAGGAAATTGAACATCTAACCACTGAACAAAATACCTTGTGCAAAAGAGGGATCGTGTCCATGCTGCTCTAAGGCCCACGTGCCAAACTGCATACTTCTATCTAGGTGCTGGAATATCTGAATCTTGAATGGATGCCATTGATGAGCATGAAGGATTCGTACGATCGATGATGACTGACTTGACACATTCTGCTGACAAACATCGTGTGCTGCGTTGTGGGCTCTTGACGAAGGATGCCAAAACCATTATTGAGGTTGTCTCGTCAGCAGCACTTATTGGACGGCCACTCCGTGCCTTGTCAACCACAGTCCCAGTTTCTCGGAATTGCTTAATTAAGCACCTGGCAGCGTTGTGTGAAATTGGAGGTCTTTCTGGGTGCCGGTTGTTAAAATCTGCAGCTATGACACGGAAACTTCGTTCTCCAGACATCAAAATGGCCTCAATTCTCTCCTCCGTGGTCAAAATGAACCAAAATGTGTTGTAACTTTTGAACCATAACTGCTACTTCAAATCTGTTTACAGGAATGAAATTGTCACAAAATGCTCATGTTATTCGATATATCACATAACCCCCTCTCCATTTAAAAAAATTGACTTAAATTCAAGATGGCCGATTTCAAGATGGCGGCCGTGTTTGGTACATATCGTAAAAGGCCACCTCACCCGTACCTTACTGGAATATTCAGATTTCCCAATTCCGGCAAGGTTTTCGATAAAACAGGGTGTACTGCGACTTTTGACTCACCCTGTACTCAAATGACAAATGTAAGTAAGTCTCCATGGCAACATAGTGCCATCTGGATGGTTACAAACCTAAGTTGATGGACTGTACCTCAAACCACACATCTCACCATCCAAATGAGCCAGGAGTCTGCCAGACGTGTGTCAATAAGACAGTATAACAAATCCTGTTAGGTTTGGGGCTCTCAAGCAGATAGATGGTCACTGGACCTATGCTCACAAAAATGCACTGGCAGAAAGCGCTATAATTTGCATTGCACTACAGGAATTGGACCTCTCTGATGAGACAAAATTTCTGCTACAGTGAGTGGATGGACATTGTTGAATTCTATGGGAGACCTCCAAAGCCACTTCAGTGTGTGCATGAATCGCACTGTGTCATTAAATTGTTCAAGATTCCTGAGGTTGCCGCCGACTGTGAAATACAGTCCGCTATCCATTTTTTGACAGCAAGAAACATGGCACGCAGCAGACATGCATCGCCATATCAGTAAGGTGTATGGACCTAATGCAAAGGACCAGTGGTATGGCTGCTCCATGACAATGCAAGGTCACAAGCTGCTCAAATGCGAGCTCTAAGCAGATTTTCTGGTTGGGAACAACTTGACCACCTTTTTACAGTCTGGACCTTGCATCCAGTGACTACCACCAGTTCCAATACCTAAAGGCGTTTCTCAAAAGCCTGTGTTTCAGCGACAATGAAGAAGTGAAAACTATGCTGCTTTCCTCACAAGTGGCATACTTCTATGAAATGCGCATGTAGAAACTAATTGAGCAGTATGATAAGTGATTAAATAAACTTGGAAACTATGCAGAAAAATAGTTAAAAGTATGTAGAATCTGGCAAAGAATATACACTGAGTTAGCAAAAATCATGGGATAGCAAGCACATTGATTGATGGGCATGGCTCACGAATTCACAGGGGTAACGGATTCTGGGAATGGACCATTAGACGTTGTGGGAAGAGCTTGGATAAGTCATTAATCAGAAATGGCACGTCGTCGCGAGTTGACGTCTTTTGAACGGGGTATGATAGTAGGTGCCCGACGCATGGGATGTACCATTTCGGCAGTGGTGCAGGAATTTGGCTTTCCCCGCTCAACTGTCTCCAGGGTGTATCGGGAATGGCTGGATGAAGGCATCACAGTCCACAACAGGCACCATACCGGGCATCCAGCAGCCCTGAATGATCGTGACCGGCGACACCTGGGACGAATGATTCAGAGAGACAGGAGCGCAATAGTGCAGCAAATCACAGACCAGTTCAATGCTGGCCGCACTAGAAACGTCTCTCGGTAAACAATCCGTCGGAATCTGCATGCCCTCGGGTTTGGCAGCCGTCGCCCTACACGGGTGCCAATGCTTACCCAGCGTCGTCGGACACTCCGGCGTGCATTTGCCACCAACCATCTTGGCTGGACTCTGCAACAGTGGCGTAACGTCATATGGTCACATGAGTCACGATATTAACTGTACCACGCTGATGGGAGGCACCGTGTGTGGCGCAGACCTCACGAAACGATGGATCCCGCATGCCAACAGGTGGTGGTGCAGGGTGGTGGGGCATCAGTCATGGTCTGGGGTGCATTTTCCTGGTTTGGATTGGGCCCTCTGGTTATCCTGGACCAAATGTTGAATGTTCCACGGTATCGTCAACTCATCGGAGACCATCTGCACCCGTTTTTGA
>JAHWFO010100823.1:0-10257 GCA_023313115.1 Rhysida immarginata
ATTCAGAAATTTATTTTCACGTAACTAAAGAGTAAGGAATTTAATTTTCAGGATGTAATTGCAAATTTTAAGTATTTCCATCGCCCAATCTATTGTTACCTCCGTTAATGTCTTAAATCTGTTAGCGTTTCTTATTTTAGATACAATTCATCACTGTTAATAAACATAATTTTGAGATATTTAAAATTTTGTATTCATCAGTTTGTTTGGGAAATCAATGGCACTGCTGTGGATAATGTAAAACTGCCATTCACTTCAAATAAAAATATAGCTAGTTTAAAAATACTAATAAAAGTATTATTTGGAAATAAATTACATTCGATAATATATATCATGCTACAGAAATTGAATTATTTTAAGAGGCATGTTCGGAAATTATGTATTAGGCTATTAAAAAAAGAATTTTTTAAAAAAATGTTTATTTTTGTTAGTTCTATCTTAAACTTTATATTGTTTTCACTACTTTTGAGCTATTTATAACTGGATATGCCAGTTTGTATTTCTTCGTCATGGAGAGCCGCAAGTGAAAACTGCCACTTCTATTCAGGTGAGTCCATACTTGTATGTCTGGTCATATCGCCTCATGGTCTGAATCCGTACGTGGAGATGATAGCCCTCATTGCAGCGGAGATATTTGCAAGGTACGTAATATGCCGAGCACGCCTCTTAGTGCTTTCCTGTCATTGCTTTTAGATGTAAAAAGTGACTACAACAGTTTACCCTAACTAAATTTAAACTTTATATTTTCTGAATTATAAAACATTCAATTACCTACATATAATACAATCAAACTAAATATTGAGAAGACATAAAAATTTTAAGACACTCTAAATTAAATAGATTTTTTTTTTTAAATTTGAATGTTTAAAATAAGTTCTTATTAAAATTAGAAATTGGATTAAATAGGCATTTGATTATTAAAAAAATCCCAAAACCCTTTTCCCCGTCAACTTTCATAAAAACGCTGTCTTCCAGATTAACATAAAATTAAAGTAAAATTTTCTTAAGATCTGAAATTAATTTCTCAAAACAAATTTCATTAATAGATTGATTTTTTTTTTTTTTTTTTTTTTTTTACTGTCCGAACAGCATCTAAGCAATATCCGGATACTAGTTTTTCATCCGAAGTGACACTTAATGAGTTTTTCAGACAATAAGATAAGGCTTCAAGATCTTGCAAATCTATTAAATAATTCAACTGTGAACCTAAGCCATGTTTATCTTTGTTCTTTGGCTCTGTAGATGAATTTCACTTCGAAACGCATCAGCCAGTTTTATTAAATGTTGTATAGGCTTCTTGCCTTCTTCAGAGGGCAGCACTGCAAATTGATGTTCAGCGCCTACTGGCGATAAAAAATAGTCGAGGAACGCTGTCATATGCTTTTTCGAGATCCACAAAGCAAGCGTAGACATCTTTTGCATATCCAGGATTTCTCAAAGATTTGCCTTAGAGCAAAGATGTGATTCGTCGTGCTTCGGCCAGGTCGCAAACCACACTGCTCCCCCAACAGTTTGGAGTCGACTATTTCCCGACTTCTCTTCTCCAGACACTTAACGTAAACTTTCCCAGGAATGCTGAGCAAAGAGATGCCTCGATAATTGTTGCAATCTCTCTGATCTCCCTTTTTGAAGATAGGGATCACAATTCCTGTTTGCCATTGCTTAGGGGCCTGGCCAGATATCCAAGCAACCTGACACATCCGAATCAGCCACAGTATTTAAGGCCTTTAACATCTCGGACCGGATTTCATCATCACCTGCAGCTTTGCTAGTCTTCAGGGACTTAATTGCCCATCTGATTTCTGCTTCAGTGATACTACCGTGACTATTCTCCGCTCCAAGGTGCATCTCATGTGCCTCAGATGTTGCTGTCACCAGATTTAGAAAAGATGCAAAGTATTCCTTCCACCTATGCAATACGCTCTCCTCCGTTTTTGCAGAAGCCTCCCATCTGAACTATTAATAGTTTGTGATAAAAGAGACTTCGTTCCATGGAGGCGACGCACGGTCTGGCAGAATACCTTGTTTGCCGAACCATAGTCTGCCTCCAATTTCTCCCCGAACTTCTCCCAGGCCTTGACTTTAGCTGTTGATACTGTCTTTACTGCTGCTTTTCGCGCCTCAGTGTACCGCACTTAACTTGAAGGTGACTTATTTGATCAAATAGGCTTCCTTCTTTGCCTTGACAGCTCCCAGGCTTAAAACAATTGGTCTTCTTTATTTCTATAAGATTAGTCAATTCAGTAACACCTTCCTATAGTGCATTTCCAGAACTTCAATTTAGCATCTTTACAAATTTCTTCGTGATTTCTTCAATCATATGCTTTTCTCGAAAACTAGCTTTCAAAATTTTCCTTCAGAATGATCTAAAGAATTTCATCACCCAATTTGCACAATATGGTGAATTTATTTATATAATTATTTAAATCATTATTATAAAGGTTATTTTGAATAATAAGATTAGCGTAACGAGAGTTCAAAACTGTTGAACTTGACAAAACTCCTGTAGCGATTCAAGTAAAAACTTGCTATTATGGCTCAACACATGTAACAGTTCTTAACATTCCATTTAAAATAATTCTGAAAAACATGCAACCGAATCTCAATTTGTAATAAACTAAATGAAATCCAGAATTTAATACATTTCAGGATTCGCTCTAGGACTAATAATCTAGGAGTCAATTTGACTTCCCAGCCTGAAAACTGCGAGTCAAATTTCACAAGTCAAATTTTAGATTTTTAATTTCCGTATTTTGTACATCCATCCACAATTTAAATATGTAACTAATTTAAACAAGACAGCTTGTGACAAAATGGAGTTAAAATGTGGTTAGAAGGATATGTCCGATATTTAAAATTTAACAAATCAATTTTGACTCGCTAGTCCATGTTTAGCAAAAATGCTCATTTGACGCATAAATTGCGAGTAAATTTTAAGCACAAACCCTGAATTTAATTTTCAAGCTCCGCGTAAAGGGCACCAGTAATTAGCTACTCGAGAATATAGCGTAATCTGATCATGAATGTAGCCACTTTTGAATCAGTAATACGAGGGGAGATCAAAAAGTAAGTTGCGCTTCCACGGTATGGCCATTTATTACACCACCTATAATAACGCAACACGGCTATAGCAACATACAATGTAGGTCCACTTTTCCACATAGTCCCCAAGAGACCCTAAACATTTATTCGAACGATCAACCAACTTTTCGATTCCGGATGCATAGAAATCTCCTCCAGCGTTTTGTAACCACACGGTGGCAGCTGCTTTCACCTCATCGTTTCGAAATCGTTGTCCACAGAGTTCCGTTTTGAGCTTACCGAAAAGATGAAAGTCGCATGGCGCTAAGTCAGGACTGTATGGAGGATGTTGCCAAACCTCCCACTTGAATCGCTGCAGCAGTTCGCACTTTTGGCGGGCCTTGTGAGGTGTTGCGTTATCGTGCAACAAAATCACACCGGCGCTCAATTTCCACATACAGCAGTGATTTCACGATGAATGTCCGTGCAATTCACCCGTTTGGCCCATAGAAATCGGATTGTTGCTCGCACCTCAAGTTTGGAGTGGACATCCAGTTGACGCGCCATTGCTTTTAGCCCGCTAGTCACACAAAACACGACGGGAAACCACAGCAACCGTCTTATCCGACGTCTGCGCAGTTAATGTCCCTGTCTCCGCTTTGCCCAAGATTGCGACACACAGCGCGCTCCTGCGGCGAGTTAGTGCAACTTACTTTTTGATCTCCCCTCGTAGTAAAAAATAAGAGTTTTATCTTTAAACGTACTCAAGAAATATTCGTCCAAGAAAAAAAAAAATCTTAAATGCATCAGCAAGATTTCTTTTCAAACTGCATTTAAAATTAAGTCTATATATAAATTCAGGACACAGACAAACACCAAAGGAAATCCACGTTTAATTCATGTTTTTCCGTTATTGGCCATCTTTAAGTTTCACAGGAGCTATAACCTAGTAGTTCCTCAATTATAAATATTAATTAAAATCTTAAGAAAAACGTGCAAATTGCGAAGCTGACATTAATATTACCAGTAAATATTTGCAAGAATCACCGGATCTCTTATTGCTGTACGACTTTGGTGCCTATGTATCCGAATTTTACAACCTGTATTTAACGGCTTAAAATAACGGCTTTTTTAAATGTACACCCTATTCGAACTCGAATTCTTGCCTGAACCGATTAATTTTACTGATTTAATGTATTGCAAGGACACTGAACATCATTCACCTAATGAAAACGCTTTTGGAATAGGGTGTACAAAGCTCAACAAATGAAAAAACTATAACGAAAAGCATACTGCGTATTCTTCACAGTAGCCGTTTACATCAAGATAGCCCCCTTCAAATTTCCATTAAGCCGTTGAACATTCTCACTGATGGGGGAAAGACAGTAGCCAGTTTTGAAGGCGGAGGATTCTGGTAAGGAGGGTTTTGTTGGATATTATTTCATGAGCCATTGTTTGTAACGTTTTGCATTGATCGAGCTAATTAACATTTTAATTTTGCGTAATGGTTTTATATAAAAAAAATTTTTTGATGCCATCCGATTCCTAATATTCCATTTATTTCGTTTTTAACATGTAAAACCCTGATATGTGATCGTTTAATTTTTTTTTCTTTTTTTTAACAATTAACCATACAATAACTTATTAATACTGTTATTAACTATTTTATCTCTCGATGATAAAGGTCTACAACATAATCGCATTGCTAAACCAAAGCCCAACTTGCACCCCAAATTAGAAGGCAATACTGTAAAACAGATTGAAATAATCCTCCAAAAATTATTTTCATCAACGCTATATTAATTATTGATTTAAGCTTACGCAATGAGATGGATATTATTCGTAATTTGTTAAAAATATGGGTTATGTGAATTGATCAATTTAAGTTATGATCCAAGATAAGACTCAAGTATCGAAAAGAATTTACTTCTTAATTTTACTTACAATCGCAATCTTTACTTTTTACACAATTATTGCCAATTTATTTGGGTAAAGATAAAAATGCAAATAAGCTGTTTTTTTAATATTATTTTCAACTAACCAATGCTTAATTAAAATAAGATCTTACTCTGCATCAGTAATATTTGTTTCATAGCTTTTTTCATATATCAGTATTGAATCATCTGTATATGCTTGTAATTTACCTTATAGTGATAAATAAAATATATCGTTAAAATATAACAAAAACAATATCAGGCCTAAAATTGTTCCCAGAGGGATACCAGTTGTTAATATTTGTGATGAACTAATTTTTTCTTGTATCTTTACAACTTGTGTACATTGTAGCAAATACGAAGAAAGCCAACTCCTCTAACTCCATAATTCTCCAATTTTTTTAATAACCATTTCTGATTAACTGAATCAAAGGCCTTACTTATAACTTAAAAAACTCCAATTGGTTTCTTATGGTCTTCTGTACTAATTGTTATATTCGTTACTGATTACAACAAGTGTTTTTTCGTTTGTTTTAAACAATGAAGATTGGATTGTCAGCCCCGGTTTGATGACGCAATAATCAGGCTTTGTTTTTTAGGTGGCGTTAGTCTAGGTGGTGTTGCCTGGGCACCCAAAAGTCACCTGATCCAACACCACCTAGATAGAAGGCCTGCGGACAAAAGGTGGTGTTGGCCCATGCTTTCTCTTTAGGTGGTGTTGGCCCAGGCCTGTCTTTCTCGTCGACTACGCTAACATAATAATTACGAATGTCCGTAACCATCACAGAGGAGAAAAAGATAGAGAAAGCATTCGTTTGGAGTGAGCGATTTCAGATGCCAGCATCGAGGTGAAATAGCAATTTCCCCCGGATGAGAGGGAAGCGGCGCTATTTACAATACAAAGACGTTGTAGTCGAGCATTTTCAGGAATATAATTTTTTATTAGAGGAAATGACGGTTTTGCGCACTCTATCTTATTTCTCCTTTTTGCTTAATTTCTAATTAGCGTGAATTTATTTTGAGCATCGAGAAATTACATTAATTTGGGCGCACATCATGGCATTAGTATTTTGTACGGTACATAACCACTGGAAGTAGGTACCGCTTGAATTTAGTGCATCGAAATAAATTTTCTTTTGGACCCGTGACTTTTCACGGGAGAAATACTCGTACATTAATGTACTTCACAGCTAAAGCTCCTCCTTGGAACGTATAGAAGATTTTTTTAAGTTCTTACATTTACGTTAATTTCATTGGACTTGGAATAAAATTATCCTTTTTGAATATTTTTCACTTGATTTCTAAATAAAATTTGAGGCGAATTAGTGTAAGCATATTTGAATAACTCAGAATGTACTATCAGAATATCTCGAAAATTTTTATTTGAAATTCTTTCTCTTATGAACAGATGAGTTCACAGGAGGTTTCAAAAAAGTCCTCCTTCCACTTCTTTGCACAGTTCAGTTATTCAAATTTGTAAAGGGACTTTGTGGCCACCCTGTACGTATTTCAGTATTTCAATGGCGAACACGTAGACATTGATGTTTGATTTATTATTTTCGGATTCCTCAAACTGGTCTAGTTGATATGGGTGAAGCGCCAGAGATTTTTTGACCGTCATACTTAAGCATATGATTTAGAGATTGAAATGATTATTTTCAGTCTTTACAAATAATAACTTGTAGATTAAAATGCGGGGGAAATGTTTTTATATGAAGCCATGAAACTTCCTCGAATCGGGGAGGTTGAAAGCCATTTGCCCGAATATCTCATGGTCTTGTCACACGGGCGTGATTTAACATTTTCAGACATCACAATTATTTAGATCAATCCTCATCAGATGGCCAACAGAGAAACGGAAGAGGAAACGGGATGGGAGAACAGGAGATGCATCCCTTTCACTTCATTATTATTCTGTCGATAACAAATGATTTTTTTTGAAAAATAGAAGGGCGTTGGGGAGGGCCAGTGAACTATCCCATCCGGGAAGTTGTTGCCCCCTTTTGATTTGAATGTCTCGGTTCACATTATGAATATCACTTCAGAGAGTGTTACAGAGTGAATCGGGAGAGAATGTTGCCCCTCGTGCAGAATAAACTGAAGTCGGTCGCATCGTCGTGGGTTCAAACCCAGGATCCAGTTCCATCAGTGGCGGCGACAACAGAGAAGACGACTCCACCACCTTCAGCTCCGAGCCTGCCGTCAGCCTTCAGATGGTTCATGTTCGCTCAAGTGAGCGTTGCCTTCCTCGCACTCGCCTTGGAGATGATCACATCCTCGGTGCACGTGTTGGCCGTCATTCATGTCACCGTCCCCATGCTCTTCTTGGCGGCTGGGGCATCGTCGGTGGTCGTTCATGGCAATCCTGGCCCTTACACTGCGCTGGCAAGCGCCACCGCCTCATCATTAGCCGCCGTCGCCGGATTCCTCTTCCTCGCAGCTCCTTTAGTGGGCGCAAAGACTATTGAAATTGAAGCTAACGCAGGTGAGATTCCAAAATTATAATTTGACATAAGAAAAAGTTTTTCATGAAACAATACAAAAAAAAATAAATAAAACACCCAAATCCAAAATCTGTCAAGTTGAACTTCGGAACTGCGCCTGGAAGAACCTGTTGCATCATCTATTGGATTGATCTATTTTTCCAGTACTGTTTTTATGATATGAATGTTTGTCACAGGGTTGTAGACTCTGTAATTATGACATAAAGACAAAGTTGCACGGCATAGTGGCTCCAATCAGTGGAGTCAAATTGCAAACTTCAGTGGAGTCGGAAGGAACGTTTACGCTTTCTAACCCTTTTAAATGTATTGTAATAGCATTGCTATTAAACTAATTCAACGCCTTTCTGTCATGCCTTTCTTCGAAAAATTTTCTGATTCCAAATTTTGAAAAGTTATTATTTTTTTTCCTATTAACTCACATTTTAATGCTGCAAGTTAACACAGAATACAGGGAAGATGACAGAAAGTAATACTTTAACGTTTAAACATGTCTTTCGAAAGTAATCGGCATTATGAGCCTAAAACAGAATGCGTGAATATAAGTAATATAATTTATTTAACCTCAACAGATTCAAAAAACCAAAAACAAAAATGAGACTACAAGAAAATGTGAAAAACGGTTTGAAATGCATAAAGTTGGTTATCAAAACTATCTATTTACAAAAATTTTATCAAAAATACTCTCTACAAGAACTGCAGTGAATCCATATACCAATATTTAATAGAATTTGACATAAAATTAAAATTCATTTAAAAAAGAAGTTTGATAGAGAGTTTGTTTGATAAAAAATTTTTGTAAATAAATAATTTTGATAAGCAACTTTATGCAGTTCAATTTTTCACATTTTATTGTAGTCTCATTTTCACTTTTGGGTTTTTTGAATCTCTTGAGGGTAAATAAATTATATTACTTATATTAAGTTATTAAATATCGTCAACTTTTAATTATCAAATAATGCGTAAGCGTTCACATTCAACTTCGTTATCTATATAACTGTAAACATTTTTTTCTCCCTAAAAAGAGTTTTTACACCCCCCCCCCCTTTAATTCAAATCGGATTTAATGCGAAGAATGAACATTCAAGATAGCGTTAAATTTTCGATTTCTATTAAATTCTTCATAGAATGAATAGAAGATTTTTTTTAATGTAACGGTTTCCGCACACTTCATGCTCATTGATATGTCTTTTCCTTGAGAAAAGATAAAATTCTGTGAAATTAAAAATTCATTGTTTGCGTTAGTGAACCTTAAAATTTGAGTTTCTTTTTTATTTTTTAGTAAATATATATAATCAAGAATGGCTGAACATGAATAATTTCATAAAACCAAAATAACCCCAAAATATGTATAAGCATCTGCTTGAGCCCGGTTTGACAGAAGTATTTTTACGTAAATTTGAAAACCAACTTAAGAATACTGGTTTATATTTTACGCCGATTTGGTTTCGTTATGTCGATGCTGTCATCACCATCTTTGATATTAATCTTATATTTTTTTATCATACAAAGAAACGTATTCGCTAAATATTTTTTTCGACAGTTTTTTTCTGAAGAAATTTTGCAATATCTGAATTTGAATATAAATAAGAACACATGAAAAATCCTTAATAAATTATATATTCACTCTGGAAAAACGAAAAGAATTATTTAAAATTCTCCTACTGGAATTTTTTGTCCAATTGGGTTTGCCAAGGAAAATTCGACATTGCATCCTTAACATTTTAGAATATCAAAGAAAGGCTATAAATACTGAATTATTTCTGTCTATATTAAAAAAACATATACTTCAGAAGATGGATTGAGAGAGTTGAGGAACTCTGTTTACAGTCTCATCAACATGCAACCGTTTCAGTAGAGTTGTATTCATTCACAGACCATGGAATCATATCCTGAATGTGGTTGTTTATATGGATAATATCAGTTTTAGCAGCAAGGATTACCCCCTCACACAATCAGTTGAGATCTTTATAATTTTCTAATATGTTTAGATAAACAATATCTATAATTTCTCTAAAGGAAGTTACTACTTTACAAAAACCATATAAAAAATAAATTTTCTCCAGTTATTGGCTCATTAGGAAAAGTACTTTCACCTTTTCAGCAAAAGCTTGAGCAGCTGCACGCCCTAGAAGTTGTATTCTTTTATTTGTTTTAGAATAATTTCTTACATCTCCGCAAAGATTTTAATAAAAAGAAAAATAATACTGATTTTTATTAATTAATTTATTTATTTATCACTTTTTAAAATATACCCCTTAAAACATGAATCAGTAAGGCAACAATTGATGAAAAAGACAGGGCGGGACACTGAAAAAATCATCTGACCATCTTAGCCCAAGCAACAATGTAACCTTCATTGTTTCCATCTTAGATTTTAGCAATCAGTATTTTTTTGTTTGTTGGATACAATAAAGATTGCATTGTTGCTTCGACTAAGAAGATCAGGTGACCATTCCGTTTCAGGGGCTGTTTTTTTCGTCAGCTACGATGCTTGCCTTAATGATTCACGTTTTAAGGGGGATAGTTATAAAAAATAATAAATAAATAATAAATAAATAAATAAATAAATAAATAAATAAATAAATAAAAATCATAATTTCTTTTTTTATTAAAATCTCTAGAGAAATATGAGAAATTATTCTAAAACAAATGAGAACACAACTTCTCAAGCTTTTGGTGAAAAGTGAAGGTACTTTCCCTAATCAAACTATAAATAAAGGAGAACATGTGAGTTCATCCGTGACCACCGAGAGAGAAGGCCTCCGCAATGAAACTGAACACATTGTTGCATCACATAG
>JAHWFO010100829.1:0-17708 GCA_023313115.1 Rhysida immarginata
AAATTAGACTTTGGAAGAACATCGAGTTATTATAAGGTTTCATTTCGCAACAAACCCACTGAAATGGGGAAATGGTAGAAGTTTACAGTGCCGACTCTCTGGACTATTTCAATGTGTGCAAATGGTGTAAATTGTTTCGAGAACATTAACAATACAATCAGTGAAATCGTCGCATTTCTTTGAAAGAAGTGAGTGAAACGTTTCACATATCCTATGGATCTGCATGGGATATGGTGCATGAGAACCTTGGATATCGCAAAGTGTGTTCGCCTTGATTTCCAAAAAGTCTGACACCAGAACAGACCAGCAACAGAATGGCGTGCGGTCTGCAACATCTGCACTGATATAATCCGGAGGGAAATACGTTTCTGAATGGCATTGTCACAGGAGGCGAGTCATGGGTCCTGCATTTCACACCTGAGCCTAAAACTGCAAGCATGTTGTGGAAACATCCACATTCTCCGCTTCGCAAATAATTCAAAGTTTCTCCTTCAGCTCTTCTTCAGATTATGCTTAGCCTATAGTTTTTTGGGATATACAAGGCATCCTACTCTCAGAGTTCCTGCCTCGTGGGTCAACCGTCAACGCCATTTCCACGAGGCAGGAACTCTGCGAGCTGACTAAACTGCGGCATGCGATTCGGGATAATCAACCAGATAAAGGAAACTATGTTTGACTTCATGACAACACACGCCCGCATATGACCGACGTCGTCAAAGCAAAACTGGTCCTTTTCAAGTAACTGCATTGTCTAATTTGCTAGTAATGAGAACAATAAAAGGAGATCTGAGAATTAGCAATTGGTAGAAGTATTTAATGAGAATAACATAGGCGTTTCGAATAAACTTCATCATCAGGGTAGGATACAACTACAGTCTAGATGCACCTGACATGGAATATACGGGGTCATTTCACCAATTAGAGAACAACGCTGCTAATTGGTGGATTACAAAGATCAAGAGGCAACAAAAACGACCATAATCAAACCATAATAAAGCATGAACGTGACCACAAACGCATCCTCACATTTGAATCCCTGGAGAACAGAAGGTACATAAAGGTACATAAAGGTACAGAAATCTCATCCTAGACGTGGTCAATGAAGTCGTCAACACTGTACGATCCCAACCAAGAGCTTGACTTGAACACTGGCTCCTGCAAGTGGTCCGCTTATAAGAGTCCTATTTGTATGACATGATGATAACGTTTCTTTGATTATTTGTCCTTCTTATTTAAATTATACTTTTTGTTCTTTATTTGATTATTCCTGACTCTGTTTAATTTGTATTTGATGTTCCCATTATGATGTTAATTATTATGTTACTTAATTTTAGTTGCACTTAAGTCTTCATACACTGTTATTCGTTATGTACTTGACGACCGTTAATTAGTTTTGTTCGCCCTTGTATTCTTCTTCTTTTTTCTATAATTGAATTTGTGATATTAGATTATTATTGTAATAATTTTTATTGGCCACCTGGCCTCCGTTTTTGCTGCCTCTTGCTCTTTGTAATCCACCAATTAGCAGCGTTGTTTTCTAATTGGTGGAATGACCCCATATATTCCACGTCAGATGCCATCTAGACTGTAGTTGTATCCTACCCTGATGATGAAGTTTATTCGAAACGCGTAGGTTCTCATTAAATACTTCTACCATTTGCTAATTCTCAGGTCTCCTTTTATTGTTCTGGTCCTTTTCAGTTGGGAGGTTCTGGACCACCCAGCCTACAGTCCGGACTTTTCGACTACTACTACATGGGTCCCATGAAGAGATTTCTGGGTGGTCAGACGTTTGAGACTGACGAGGAACTCAAATCTGCAATTCGAGTTCTATGAGCGGGGTATTCTCATAGAAACTGGACGAAGATGTGCAGCAGGCAGTACACGATAGCTGTACAGTTTGCCAGGCACTTTTTTCTAAAGGTATTTGTGCACTTCCAAAGCGCTAGAAGACTTGTATTGAATGGGATGGGAAGTACGCCGAAAAAAGTGACGTCACTGCATATTTTATTTAATCAATAAATCGAAAAATATTTAAGGATTTCATTTGATTCACCTTCGTAAATGAATAATAGTGACTGACTTTTAAGTGTTGCTTTATTGGATCTTCCCACACTCTAAATCCTCAGTGCAAGGATATATGTAGAGAAATGCCCCTTCACATACACCTGATGTCTTATATTACCATTCGGAACAAGGTCTCACTACATAAGCGTCCTGCTTTTTATTCTATCCTATCTCTTGTAAAAATGGTCCTACTTTGAGCGGATTTTAGATCACCATAAAAATAATTTTGGAACTGCTGAGTGCATCTTCAAACTTGATAAATACATAACACCAATTGCATGAGAAAATTGCAGGGACAGAATAACTCTCTGTCATGATAAGATTAACAAGTGTATCAGTTTAGTTTTTTTAGTGCTCATCCCAAAAAGTATGATCTTTTACAAACCAAAAAACATCCTAATTGAGACTATTAAAAATATTGGTAACCAAATAAAAGTTCTGTCGCTTTTCAAAATAAAGCATCAAGACTGTAGATGTATGACAAAAAGGACTTTACTCATTGAAATAGTCACCATTACGTACGGTAACCTTTTCCCAACGTGAAACAAGCTTGTGCATATTGTGTTGGTAAAATGCCCTATCTTTTAGAGACGAAAAAAACCAGGCCACCTCAGATTTAATCTCTGAATCATCACGGAATTGTCTCATTCGCATGTGGATGCCCAGAGTACGTTATAATGATAATCATATGGTGAAATATCTAAGGTATAAGGTAGATGCGGCAGCAGCTCCGTTTCCTAAGCGATAATCGCATTATGATTTACTTTCGCGTTGTATCGTTTGGCACTGCCTTCCAAGAACCGCACCTTTTTCGCGGCTGCTTGCAACGCAAAGAAACCTGCACACGTTCAATTGCTGAATATAGACCCGGCCGTAGTGGTTTGGCCTTGTGCACAATATCAGATGATAACCACTTGATTGGAATTTTTGGGACGATCGTTGTGGGGTAGGTTTCCAAATGCAGTGCATAATTTACGGCATTCCTCAGAAGCGTTTGTGCCGAGGTTGAATTAAAAATAAACAGTTCCAATAACGGTACTTGTCATAGAGTAAGCTTTATATGTGAGCTGTCCGATGCAAATGCATGCACTAACATTATGCTCTGGCGGCGAACTTCATTCGAAAGCGACAGATATTTTTTCGTTAATTGGTATTAAGAATCTCTATCTTATTTTTGTCCTACAATTGGGCCACTTTCATATTTATGACATTTGGTAACCCTACTACTCACAAGGAGACTTCGAGTACAATGACTCACCGAATTTGACAAAAAATAAATAAAAAGATTCTACAAGTAGCTTTCACCCAATTAAATACCTAGGCCAAGCCATCCGATGCACTTCTCAAAATTTTACGAGAAAAAAAATGATGGAGGTTATTTCCAGTGTGTGCGTTTATAAATATCCGAATTATAAAATTGTTATGGTCCAGCGATAATAAAATGTATTTTTTCTTGTTTCTTCTTAAATTCATTTCAACATTCAATACACATGCATAGACTCTGTCTCCATAGGACTGCTGCCCCCAAAAGTTTACTTGTGCATTAAAAAAATTTTGAATTTTTGAAATTCTGTCTTCGGATTCTTAAAGACTATCAAAAAATAGAATAGAAATGTCTGCAGACCCACTCTCTATCTCTTTTGTCTTCATCGTTAAAATTGAGTTCAAAACTTTAAAAGTTCCACACTTTCAGGGCCTCTATCTCCTAAACGGTTGGATCAATTGAAAAAACACCAAGAACAAAAAATTTATCGAATATTGTGTACAATCTGAATAAACCAATAAAAATAGGGGTTCCCATTTAAGATTTCAAAGTTACCCCTCCTCCCCAGCCCCCATCACAAGGGGGGGGGGGTGGTAATTTTTAACTAATGAATTTCCCCCGCGAAATAATTCACTTTTGATTTTAGACCTTTTTTCGTATAATGCTTAGTTTCCAAGATATTCAGTTGTCTCAAGATAAATGCCTCAACCTGTATATTAGAAAGGATGTACCCATACTTACTCTGAGTTTTTATTCTGTTCTTAAATTTTATACATGTATGTATGTATTTATTTAATCTAAAGGGAGATACAAGTCGTCCAGCCAGGGCCCGTATGGCGGGGGCCGACAAGGTAGGCCCCTGTATGGGAAACAAAGATACGATATTTGATGATTTATAAAACAAGTTTCAAAGAAGGGAGGGGAATGGTGAGGGGCAGGCGTTATTTAGGTGGGGGTGTAGAGAGGAAGTTCTTTAGACGGGATTTGAAAATACTGGTGCTTGGTGAAAAAACGGAGATCTGGGAGTAAAATGGACCAAAGTCTGTTGCCGGCGATAGAGATACTCTTGAGCTGGTAGTTATGTCTAATATGGGCGATTTGGAAGGAATTTCTATGCTGGGTATTGTAAGGGGGGTGTTCTAATGGTTGTAAATAACGGTTGGGGAAGAGATGTAATTATAATGTTGTTAATTGCTTTATATATGAAAACTGCTAGGCTATAATGGTAGGGTTGGCGTATTGGGGTTATGCCCACAGAATTGAAAAGGTGAGAGACAGTGGTAGGTTTACGTAGTTTTAATAAGGTACATACAAACCATTTTTATAAACTGAATAGACGTAGTAAATTAGATTTGGTGGTTGAACCCCAAAATTGAAGACCATAGGAAAGCTAGGAGTGGATTAAAGCGTTCTATAACAGAAGGAGGATTTTGGGGGATAAGAAATGAAGACGGGTGAAAAGGCCTAAGCGTTGATTATATCATGTTTACAATAAACATTTCTCTACTACAGGGACATATATTACATACATCTGGAAAATACATATCACATAAAAAACGTATTAGCAACCGCATTAGGGTTAAAATGAATTTAGGAAGAATAAAGAAAAAAATAGGGTAGATGTATTTATGATTGACAGTTTAAGACATTATAGTGAAACGGCAATGTGTACTTAAATCAAATTGCATTTTGAAACTTTTCTAGTGATATCAATAAATTGTAATTATAATGCCGAATGTGCCAATCTTCAAACAATTATTATATCTAAAAAAGCTATTAAGTGATTAAATTTTTTCCTAACTAATGCAAGTTTCACCAGAAGTTGACAGTTAATGTACCGGAAGTGGACAAGCAGTTTCGCCAGTTATTGACAACATTTTAATTATACGTTTTTACAAAAAATAATTGACAACATTTTAAAAGTAGCTTCTAATGACCCGATAAAATCAAGAATTTTTTAACAAATGTGTAAAGCATTTAACATTAACTAAAATTGTGCTTTTTTTTACCCTTAAGTTGTTCATATAGGTCATTTCTCTTTTCCCCCCAACCCCCTTGAAATGATGAGTGCAAGGACCAAAGAAAATGAAATCGGATCTTGTGCTATATCATCAGATCTTGGTCAAACGTACTGCCCAACAAATTGTTCATGGAAAATCTTGATTTTGACGATTGTTCTCCTGCTCGCAAAATTCATTCAATGTAGTGTTTCTTATCATAGTAAACAGAATAGTAGTTTTCTTTTTAAATAGAATAGTAGTAAACAAGTTAACATGTCCTGGATTATCTGTTTGATCGTTTCTGTGACAAAATTCAGGACCAACCAAAACAAGATGATTCTTACCAAGAAGACTTATGTCAAAATCGGTGATCTAGAAATTGAGAATCAAGTTTTTATATTGTTAGATTTAGATCAATTACTGAAAATAAACAGGTCAGGCTTAAAATCTTCATGTTTCCTTTAATATTACCTTACATTATACATCACATTAATATATTTTTCGTTTGTTGTTTTAAACACAGAAATTATCAATAATAGACATCAGTGATATCAATTATTAGTGACACTACATATCAATTAAAACAGTTACCACATTGGTCATCTACTAGAAGTAATGTCCAATGATCACACAAAACAGCCCACGTAAAATTAATAACGATTATTACATAACATTTTTGAAATAAATTCAAGTGATCAAACACTACCCTAGTGGCTTGTTAGAAGATTTTTCGACTCAGTATAGCATTGAACTATCAACATATGGTTGCGGCCATGAGAGGAAGGAAAGTTCCTAATTTTTTGCAGTTCTGGGAAGGCTGATACATTGTTTAATACCAGATGGCAGCACCAGTTCCTTTTCTTGCCCTGTTATCTTACTTAAAGTCCGTAAATTTATAGTGTCAATTACTGGTACACTATCAACTACAGGTATATTTACCATAATTTGACGAAGACGGGATTTGAACCCGCACCTGCGAAATGAGAGCCCAACACCTTATTGTTGGACCAGTAGAATTTATAATCCTACTCTACAATTCGGGTACTTATAAGACTGCACATTGTATAAACTTCATGAATTTTTTTTTGTCGGTTGTCAGTCCAGCGGCATCTCTTAGGAATTTCATCTGCGTTCAGACGTTTCTTATGCAACACATACACGTGTATGGAACACACTTGCTTGACCCCATACGTCAAAATCTGAGACGAAGGAACTATACTGTATGTGACATTTTTTTTTACTACAAAATATTTAGCTCGACTTAATTTTAATATAAAATATGAAATAATTAATAACACATTGTAATTGAAAAAAAAACCCAGCTAATTTCGATTTAACTTTATTGTTTCTTTCCGCAACAATCTCAACAATCAGTATTAACTTTCGCCCTTCACTTCATTGTTCAATTTTTAAATCTAATTTTTTTTAACTACGTTAATTTAAAAATAATTAGTTAAGGCATCGTTATCCAACGATAAAAGGGTTTTAGCATCAAAATGTAACGAGCGGTAGCGGTTCGTGACTATGATAAGTGGAGGGGCACAAATACAAAATTTCAGATTCTTAGGCCTTTTCTTACAAAAGTTTTAGCTTGATTTGTACTTGGAGCCTCGCGGCCCCTGCCGAGGCCTCAGAGGACTATATCAATTTTAGCATGTAATAGCTAAAATTTTAAGCAACACATTATATGTATAAAACATTTCAGGTTTTTGGACTTCTGCTTTTAAATTTATAGCTTGATTTGAGATTGAGGCCGCAAGGCCCCAAGAGACTTATATAATTTTTAATATAGATTAGCTTACTTACTTACTTTTCAAACCCGCTTATCTATGGAGGATTTCCAGCGATCGCGATCTTCCGCCATCAGGTGCATGTCCTCCCTGGTAATACCCAAGCTACTCGAACCCAGATTCTTCATGTAGTCTAGCCACCTGGTTCTAGGCCGACCCCTTGGTCTCTTACCCACCGGCTTGGAAAATAACAACTGCCTAGGAAGACCAGTTTGCGGCATCCGTATCACGTGGCCATACCAGCGCAACTGAGATCTCTCAATGCGGAAAAGTAGCGGCTCAACACCTAAAGACTCCCTTATTGTGCTGCTGTGCACTCTATCTAGTAGGGTAACACCTGCCACACCTCTCAGAAATCTCATTTCGGCCGCTTGTACCCGCGATCATACTATTTCGGTCATTACCCAAGCCTCATGACCATAGGTGAGAATGGGGACAAAGATAGATTTGAAGACGGAGAGCTTGGCTTTGTTAACCAGCTCGCGTTTCGCTACCACGGATCGCCACAGTTCGCGTCTGACACAGCTTGCTGCACCGATCCGAGCATCCAATTCTTTCTCCTGCCGTCCATCACTCGTGAATGCAATCCCGAGATACTTGAATTTCTCTACCTGTCTCAATGAGGCTCCCCTAACATGGAGAGTGCACTGAGCAGGCTGTCTTGAAAGGACCAGAACCTCAGTTTTAGCCACACTGATCTTCATCCCAGCTTCTTCACATTTGGCTTCAATACCACGCTATGATTAAACAAAATTTCAGGATCGTAGGATTTTCCGTTCAAATTTTATAGCTTCAATTGTATTTGAGACCGCCAGGGGCCCCGAGGCCTATACCAGTCTCCTGGTATATTGTCTATAATTTTTAAGTAACGCACTGTAAAAGTATAAAAGTTCACAGTTCTTAGGCCTTTTTATCATTCAAATGTTAGAGCTTATTTGTGATTTGGGCTTCAGGGCCCCTGTGGAGACATAAGAGCCTTATACCAGTTTTGCGTGTATATTAGCTAAATTTTTTAGTAAACTACTATAAGTAAAAAAATTTTCAGATTTTTAAGCCTTTTCGTTCAAACATTATAGCTCTGTTTGTGTTTAGGGCCCCTGCCAGGGCCCCAGAGGACTATATATGTTTTAGTGTATAAGAGCTAAAATTTTAAGTAACACCATATGCAAGAATTCAGATTTTTGGACTTCCGGTTCAAAAGTTATACCTTAATTTGTGACTGGGGGCTCAGGGCCCCTGTCGAGACCCAAGATCCTTATACCAGTTTTTAGTGAATATTAGCTAAATTTTTTCTAATTTTCTATAAGTAAACAAAATTTCAGATTTCTAGACCTTTTCGTTTAAAAGTTGTAGCTTTGCTTATGTTTGGGGCCTGTGGGGCTTTGGTGGGGCCTATATTACTTTTTTTGTATATTGGCAATATTTTTTTAGTACCACACTATGAATATACAAAATTTCAGGTTCCTAGGCCTTTCCGTTCAAATGTTATAGCAACGTTATTCGAACTCGGCTTCTTGCCTGACCCGATTATTTCATTGGTGTAGTATATTGCAAGAACGCCGAACATCATTCACCTAAGTGAAAACGCTTTTGGAATAGGGTGTACGTTTCGGAAGTTACGCTCCCTTCATCAGTCATTTTTTACCAATGTTTACACTTTTAAGGATCACACAAAGGTCAGTACTGTTTTTATTACTAAAATCAGTGCCCGGGAGATTCAAAGAACCAAGGTACAGGTATTGGACATTGAAACTGAAACACCTGGTAGAAATCCAAAATCTTTATTTAATAAGGTGTTGGGGCACCGTGGGCAGCCAGCACAGCAGCAACACGTCTTGGGAAGGATCGGTAGAGGTCCTGCACAGTTTGCACCCCAGACCATTACTGATCCACCCATTACTGATCCACCTCCGTGTTTGACTGTGGGTGCCAAGCAGTCTGGGTTGTAGGCATCAGAGGGGCTCCTCCAGACGAATACCCTCCCTGTTGTTTGGATGACACTGTAGCTGGACTCATCCGAGAATATGACGCGTTTGAGGTCATCCAACGTCCAGTTTTATGCGTCCGGCACCACTGAACCCGCTTGGAGGCATTTGTACTACTGATGAAAGGCTTCGGTATAGCAACCCTGCTATGGATGTTGGATTTATGCAGGTAACGACGGATTGTCTTCGTGCACACAGGTTCCTGGAGGTGTGTATTCATTTCTGCGGTGATTTCTGCTGCGGTGGTTTTCCGCTTTCGTGCAACAATCCTGGTCAATGTCCTGACGTCTCTTTCCGACAACTTCCGTTTTCCCCTGCAGTTGCTCCTCCTGGACGTGGTTCGTCCTTCCTGTTCATATGCACACATCAACCTGGATATTGTAGCACGTGAGACATCACAAAGTGTGGCAGTTTTGGACACAGATGCACCTGCTAGACGCGCCCCAACAATCTGCCCTCTTTTGAAGTCGGATATGTCTCCCATTATAGCGCTCTGCACAGACAATTTGAAGCTTACTATTGAACTTTTCTACTGGAGTGACTACCAAGACCTCTGACACGTGATTCATTGATATGCATACGATTAATTACCTAGCAGAAGGTTCTATTCAGCCCTGGGCGTAACCAGTGCTATTTGCGAAGGTGTTTCAGTTTCAATGTCCAATACCTGTAGGTTGTTAGCATAAACTTTCCAAGTTGATGTGTGGGGGAATCTATACAGTCCACTATTGGTCTCCACTTGTTTCCTTTTTGTGAGTTTTTGGCAGACAGTATAGTCTAGGGGCTACAGAGAACGTGAAGAGATATCCTTGAAGATGAACTTGCGATTCTCTCGTCTTCTTGTGGAGGACTGGTACTGGGTTCTTCGCCAATTTCTCAAAGGGCCCTTCATCCAGCAGTCTCTTGTGGTATAGTCATCTTTGTCCACGATAATTAGTTGATCGGATTTATCATCTTTTAGATAAGTAACAGGTTTTTTCTTGAGGTTTGCTAGGATATTGGATACGTTAACTCTCTCGTTTTTGTATTCTGTACTATTTCTTAGTTTGCAAGAATCTGAGATGGGTTTTCCATTTTGAACATCAGTCGTCTTGCATTTAAGGATCTCGGATATAGAGAACAGAAGATCTTCTTCCCTGAAGTCTTCGGTGGCAAACTTCAACCCTTTTTCCAGCACTTCTTTTTCACTAGGCGAAAATCACTACTTGACTTGTTATACACAAATTCCCATTTCGTGTTCATGGAGGCCTTAGTCTCCTTTGAAGTTAACTTGTCCATTTTTACTTTTAGCGATTCATATTTCGAGCCAGTTTTATAAAAATTTTCATCGTTAATATTCTTCAAAACTGCTTCAAATTCAAAGAAGTTGTGTACGGAACTTAATGTAAATGGAGGCCGGAGCCTTCCACTTCTAAGTTACTCAATTTTATGAAAAAACTGTTGATGGTATAGCTCAAATAAGAGAGTCTCGTTGCGAATTTGACTTTTTTAGTTAAATGGGCCGGTAATCTTAAGTTCAAAATAATGTGAGGAAAAACTCTTCGTCTCTTGCATTGCAAGGGGAACCACAAATTAAATTTAAAAAACAATTTACCTAATTATTCCGGTTCTCTTTCGTTGAATTGGCAACACGGTGCGACGTACGAGAAGAAACAAGCCAAGAAACTGTGGACACAATTTTCAACCAAATGACGACACGAAACCACAAACCCACAAAAATAATTGTGTCGTCATTTGGTTGAATTCACAAGGGATTAAGTCAGGGGAGCGTAGATGCCATGGTAGCTTTCTTGATCATCATTTCCGACACGACCGCACCATCAATTTTGCAGCTGAAGCCCTCTAGCGGTCGCAAACGGAAACATAGATCTATCAGATTTTTTTCAAAAAAAAAACAAAAAAAAAAAAAATGACAAATTGCTCTATGCATTTGCAAAGTTTCGTGATGATATCTTATGCTCTGTCCATTTTATTTAGCAACAATGTCTAACAAGTGAAATTGGAAATTTAATTAGACACGCCCAGTTTTTCTTTCGTTGAACAGAGTATAAATAATACATCTACAATAAATCATGAAACCGAGACAATCATTTGTGTACATCCTGTATATTTTTATCCCCCTAGAATAGCGAATAGCCCATTGTAGTTGAAAAACGTTGCATAGCCAAAGAATAGCGAATAGCCACATTTTATCACATTAACTTCGTGCCAAGATCGTTTTGTCATTCAGTCGACTCGACATATTCATCTCGTCACAAGCAATTCGTCACTGATTCGTGTCGTCACTCAGTCAACTCGACACATTCAGCTCGTCACATTTATTTTGATACTCACAATGCAACATGTCATGGATACACTGAAATAACTTGGGGTTATTTGGGCCCTGGCGGGGGGTTATTTGGTCCCAAATCAAAACAATGTTTTAGGATTTCAAAGGAATAGTTGAAAAGATATAAAAAGGTTAATTAATATTTCATTCAAGGTCAGGGAATTTATGATATACAGGGTGGTTATAAAATAAGTTCGCCTACTCAGAGCTGTCTAGAGCCCAATCTAATGAACCGATTGTGATGCAAATTAAAATGTAGACTATTCAGACCACGGGGGAGAGAATCCCGGAAAGAAAAAATTAAACTGTGGAATGACAAATGGAGATTTTAAAACTAGTTTTATTATTTTAAACAAGCACACAAGGTTTTTGTTTGATTACAGCATATGTTCAATATGTCCGCCCCCTGTGTCAATGACATATTGGAAGCGTAGCACAGGATGATCAATTGTTGCATGAAGCGTTTCCCGGGGAATGTCTGATATGCTGGCTTTCAGCTCAGGCACAGTCCGTAAGCTTTGTTGATAGATCCAGTCTTTCAAATATCCCCAGAGCCAATATTCGCACGAGTTCAAATCCGGAGAACGTGGGGGCCACGCATCTGGAAAACTTTTAGAAATCACACGATCATCTCTAAAGTTGACACGAAGCACCTCCTTCACTTGTCGACCAATATGAGGAGGTACTCCATCTTGCATGAAGACAATGGTTTCTAAGCATCGTCGTTCTCGCAAGGCAGGAATCACATACCGTGCACTTGCCACAGAAGAGCTTACAGGACCTCGTTGTGTCACTTCCTCAAAGAAAAAGGGGCCTAGAATAAAGTCAGCTGTGAATGCAGAACTCCATGTCTTTAGAATGCAATGGCTTTTCTGCGTGTTCACCACTCCTTCTAGGGTGAAATGTGCTTCGTCTGACCATTAGAAAGTTCCACGGTCACAGGTCATCAACAATCATCCTCGCCAGAAAACGTTAAGCAAAGTCAGCGCGTTGAGAGGGTTCTTGAGGTTTTAGCTGTTGTGCCAGATGAATCTTGTATGGTACCAATGCAGAATGGATCGCAGGACCTTTCGCACCGCGGACCATGAGATGGACAATTCGCGTGCTGTTGCTCGAGCACTTGTTGCAGAATGTTGAGAAGATGAAGCTCTGTCCACCACTGCAATAGCCACGTCCTCAACAACTTCATCTACAATCTTGCGCCGTCCTCTTCCTGGTGCGACAGCCAAATCGCCAGTCGATTCAAAATTCTTTATCATTTTTCGCAACCCAGTATCTGACATGGGCCTTTTCGCAGTCCTTTTAGACGACGATATGCTCACAATGCAGCTGGACTGCAGCTATCATTCTGGTAAAACAACTTTACCAACAATGCGCGTCTTGCATAAAACCACGATTTTCGTGAAAGCTTTTCACTAAACAAATGTAATGAATCAATCCATTCCATTCTGGGTATGTTGACTTTCTAATTTGAATAAAATTTCTGCTAATAAGACCGAACGAACATATTGAGAACGAACATATGCTGTAATCAAACAAAAACCTTGCCTGCTTGTTTAAGACAATAAAACTAGTTTTAAAATCTCCAATTTGGTGGTGAAAATTTGCACTAATTTTTTCTTTCCGGAATTCTCTCCCTAGAGAGGGAATTCTCTCTGAATAGCCTACATTTCAATTTGCATCACAATCGATTCATTAGGTTGGACTCTAGAGGCTCTGAGTAGGCGAACCTATTTTATAACCATCCTGTACGAGCTTTTTCACATTTAATGACAAACTACCCAAAACAATCTTATGAGATTCGATTTGACCTGAATAATTGAGAATGGATTAGGTTAATATATTTTTTGACTTTACTATACAGGGTGTATCTGAACGGTCTGTACAAACTTACAGCATGAGTTCCTTGTAGCCAGAGAAGCAATATATGTCCCATGAACATAGGGTCACAAACGCTTCCTTCTGGAGATACAACCATGCAGACTAAATGGAGCGGCTTATCGTGACTTCTTGGAAAACCAACTTCCAGAGCTTTTAGAGGATATGCTGTTGTCTGTACAACAACATAAGTGATTCTTGCATGACGGTGCACCACCACATTTCAGCCGGCTCAGTAGAGACTCGTCGATGGATAGGCCGTGGAGGACCAATACCGTGGCCAGCACGTTCGCCGGATATGAATCCCTTAGACTTTTTTTTGTGGGGCAACTTGAAAACCCTTGTTTATTCCACTCCCGTACCAGATGTTGATATTCTTCGCCAGCGGATCGTGGACAATTGCGATGTCATCCATAACATACCCGATATTTTCTAACGGGTTCGCCAGTTAATGCAACGACGTACAGACCTGCGTGGACTCTAACGGAGGTCATTTCGAGCATGTACTTTAGGACGTCTGGACTGTTCTGTTTCTGTACAAGCCGGAAACAAACCTAGTTTGTAACCTGAACGGATTTGATGTGACAATTGCGCCAGCTATTGTAGCACAACGTCGCACGGTTGTATCTTCAGAAGGAAGCGTTTGTGACCCTATGTTCATGAGATTTCTCTGGCTACAAGGAACTCATGCTGTAAGTTTGTACAGGCTGTTCAGATACACCCTCTATGTGTATCAGGTCGTTGCATATCAAATGTCGGATTTCGAGATGGGTTCCGCGCTTCAGCGTTGAGGTCCATGTTTAGTAGCAAGTACCCATAACAAAGTGGTACATTCCCAGAGATAAACCTATCAGCGAACAGCTGCCTGAAATTTGCATGTCTGAGATGATATTTAATGGCATTAGAAGATAGTCATAACTTCATAAGAATTACGTGTGATAATGCATTACGAGCTCAGGTTGAATCACACTGAGTCCAACGCCTCTCGAAACATCAATAAGGTATTCGGTGTAGGCACCATAAACGAACGTACTGTCCAACGTTGGTTCCGAAAATTCCGGGCGGGAGTGACGGACCTGGCAAATGAGCCACGCGGCAGATCACCCAACGTGTTAAATGATGCTGATCTGAAGCGATCTGTGGAAGAGGAGCCGTCAAAAACTGTTCGGGACCTTGCAGGGGATCATGCTGTATCAGCGTCGACTGTCAGTAGACACCTTAGGACCATCGGCAAGATGAAAAAGCAGGACAAATGGGCCCTACATGAACTTACGGAAAACCAAAAAGAGCGTCGGATGGAGATGTGTACAGAATTGCTTTTGCGCCATGAAGAAGCGGGGATACTTAATGCTTAATGAACTGTAAGGGGTGGTTTAACACGAAACCAAAGTGGTTATACGAGAAACCAAAGTGGTTATACGAGAAACCAAAGTGGTTATACTAGAAACCAGAGCACTGCGACTCTATGAGTCTATTGCACTATCCCCCAATTAACGACTGCCACAGGAAACAGTAGCAGCCGGGACCGACGGCTTAACGTGCCCTCCGAAGCACGGGGGGCGATGGACGTTTCCAGGCGGTCACCCAACCTGTAATTAACCGCGCTCAAGGTTGCTTAACTCCACCAATACGTTAAGAAAGGCGAGACAACCGAGCTACACCTGCCTCCAAGCGGGGATTCTTGATCGCATTGTCACCTACGACAATAGGAAACGGTCAGCACAGTGGCTGGATGCTGATGAACCCCCGCGACAGTTCCCAAAATCCTCGTTGCACCCCAGGAAGCTCGTGGTTACAGTTTGGTGGAGTAGTTACCCCAAGAAGCCCGTGATGTAGTGCATTACAGCTTCCTGCAGCAGGGGGAGACGATCCCCGCTGCGACCTATTGTCGTGAACTGCATCGTATGCACACAAAACTGTTTCAGCAACCTGCACTTGTGCATCGCATGACAACGCATGCAGGCGCTACAGGCTCTGGGCTACGAGGTGCTTCCACACCCCCCGGTACTCTCCGGACCTCTCACCTACGGACAATTTTCTCCGGAGGAAAACATTTCTAATCCAAGCAGAGCCTGGGTAACGCATTCTGGGAGTTTATTGGGTCCCGTGACCATGGATTCTATCGGAGAGGGCTCGAGAAGCTGCCAAATCGTTGGCAACAATGTTTGGAGAGCAATGGGGGTTATTTCGAATAGCACGTGTGAAGTTGTCCTTTCTAGACGGCCATTAAAGATGACCTCTGCAATCCGACATTTGATATGCAACGACCTGATATTATACGGTAAAGTGAGTTCGATAGTAATTATTGCAAATATTTATATAAAGGGAGATACAAATCGTCCATCCAGGGCCAGTATGGCGGGGGATGATGAGGTAGGTCCCTGGATGGGAAACAAAGATGCAATTTTTGATAAATTACAAACCAATTTTTAAAAAAATGGAGGGGAATGATGAGGAGCAGGAGTTAGTTAGGTGGGGATGCAGAGATGAAGTTCTTTAAACGGGATTTGAAAATAATGGTGCTTGGTGACGAACGGAGATCTGGGGGTAAGGTGGACTAAAGTCTTCTAATTTTCTATGTATACACACAAACACATGAAGTCACAATTTATGCATCTGCAATCTATCAGGTCGTCGCATATCAAATGTCGCATTTCGAGGTGGATTCCGCGCTTGAGCTGGTAGTTATGTCTAATATGGGCGATTGGGAAGGAATTTCTATGTCGGGTGTTTTAGGGAGTGTTCTAAAGGTTGTAAATAAAGGTTGGGGGAGGGATGTAATTATAATGTTGTTAATTACTTTATATATGAAAACTGCTAGGCTATAATGGTAGAGTTGGTGTATTGGGGTTATGGCCACAGAATTGAAAAGGTGAGAGACACGGGTAGGTTTACGTAGTTTAAATAAGGTACGTACAAACCATTTTTGCAATCTGTGTAGACGTAGTAAGTAAATGCTTGTAATTGTTTAGTAAAAACTTATCTCTTGCTTACTCTTGTATAGACAACAGGAACAGAAGAAGCATATTCCAAACTCCAAAATTTGGTGTTGAACCCCAAAATTGAAGACCGTACGAAAGCGAGGAGTGGATTAAAGCGTTATACAGGGTGAATACAAAAGTCTGAACCCCCCCTTTTATTTTTTGAACCGAAGCAGATATGTCTATCTTGATGAATCCAATGAATAGGAAGTTGAGGGTGGCCTATCCCATGGTGCACTTTTCATCATCCCAAATTTGCAAATTAGGACACATTCAAAATTTATCTCAAAAACCGTAAGGGATAGAGAAAAAAACCCAATTGCAAACTTGTTCAGCATAAAAAAAACAAACAAAACAAAAAAAAATCATCCAAATCGGACCCACCAATCACCCACAATCACAATCCGAAGCAGAAGATCATGTTGACCATTTCCGGAACAGTGTAGCTTGCCATCCTGGAATTGTTCTGTCTTCTGTGTGCTGAAACATGCCTTTCATTTGCTTTTCCGCATCAAAGTGAATGTGAGCATGGCAATTTATGTTAATTTTTTGATTTGCATGCTTTACATGGTGGAAATATCAACATTCAGTTTTCCTTGTGCAGTGTGACTGTTTGTAAGCTACAAACAGTTCACCACGTGATTGTGGGTGATTGGTTGGTCCTATTTGGATGATTTCTTTTTGTTTTGTTTGTCTTTTTATGCTGAACAAGTTTGCAATTGGGTTATTTTCTCTATCCCTTACGGTTTTTGAGATAAATTTTGAATGTGTCCTAATTTGCATATTTGGGATGATGAAAAGTGCACCATGGGACAGGCCACCCACAACTTCCTATTCATTGGATTCATCAAAATTGACATATCTGCTTCAGTTCAAAAAATAAAAGGGGGGTTCAGACTTTTGTATTCACCCTGTATATTAGAAGGAGGATTTTGGGGGATAAGAAATGAAGACGGGAGAAAAGGCCTAAGCGTTGGTTTAGCGTAGAAGCTAAAGCGTTAATGTGGGCGTCCCAGGATGAGGTTTTGACTTAATCTGTTGGGAGTTGTAGTTTAGTGAAAAATAATATTTAATAAATAATATTTAATAAATTTCTATAGTCACCTCCTTATCCTGAGGAGTCCTAGAAAATTACGTTCACCACTACAGAGATGAGACGAAGATGGCCTGAATGTGTCGAGTTGCCTAAGTGACAAAAATGATACCGGGATGATGTGAATGCGACGATTTCAATGGGAACATGAATATGAACAAAAGTGACTATGACCAAATGAAGCATGAAGAAACGACTTGCTTGTTAACATCCTTTCATCCATTCCCAAATGACCATGTCAACAGTGGCTAGTTCTTTACCCCCCCTCCCCTTCTACTTGACCACTTGGTTTAAGGACGATCCCTAACCACTGTGTAAAAT
>JAHWFO010100830.1:0-57610 GCA_023313115.1 Rhysida immarginata
TAGATGTAAATGAGATCAACGATGAGGTCATGCGGAAGCTTCCGGGTGAACAATATGTCTATCGTTCCATTGATGGTGTCCATGAAAAAGAAGGACTAGATGAGACACTATCAATAAGAACTGCTCAATGGAATGAATCTGACAGTCATGCCTCCGCATCTACTGACATTGTGTGTTTCTGCACCAATCATCCTAATTCGAAATATAAATGGAGAGCAGGGTTTGTGCAATGGAACTCGCCTAAAAGTATGTCGGCTAACTAGAAGTTGTATTGACGCTAACAGGGTTCGTACACTTGATCAAAGATAAAATTCCATGACTTTTCCAAAACTTTTCAAGACAATTCAATACATTTTCCATGACCATAATCTTTTATATTTAAAAAAAAAATATTTCATATCATTTATAAATAATTATTAAGTAAACATTAAATCTGTTCAAAAAAAACTTTTCCAAAACTTAAGTCAGAAACCATTAATTTTCCAAAACTTTCCAGGCCTGGAATTTTTTTTTTCGATTTTCCAGAACTTTCCAGGTTTTTCATGACCCGTACGAACCCTGCGCTAAGATTCTCACTGGAGTATGAAAGGGAGAACACGTATTCATTTCCCGTATCACTCATCAGTGAAGACGAGCGCATGCCTTTCATGCTGAAACGTCGACAGTTCCCAGTCCAAGTTGCATTTGCCATGACAATCAATAAAGGACAAGGGCAATCGGTCCAGCGTTTGGGAATCTATCTGCGCCATGAAGTATTTACTCATGGCTACATGTATGTAGCTCTCTCACGATGTACCTCCAAACAGCATGTAAAAGTTGTGATCTCTGATCCTCAACTGGAGAACAACAAAGGAACTTTTATCAAAAAAATTGTATTTAAGGACGTCATTGATGCCTAACATCATAATTAATCCTTGCGGCTTGGTTACGACCCCGGCTGGGCGGGGCCCGGTAAGCTTGTGTTGTAATAAAACCTGCTAATACAGAGCATATAATTATTGTGTTCTTGTTTATAGAAAATTTTTCGTGAAATATATACACCATAAATTACTATCAGGAATAAATAGACAAGTTTGTGAAATATATTATTTCATAAACTCCTCATCTATTCCTGTTACTCGCAACCTCGGCTATCTTGGGGACGTTACTTTATAGGTTTACGTAGGCTTTTTTATGTACAAGATACGCTCATAAAATATCTTCATTTTGCTAAATTAATTTTTTTGCATTTTAGTTTCGCACGATTAGTGTTTCATTATTCCACCTTTTTTGTTTCATTTTATTTTATTTCTCATTATTAATTTGAAGCGAATTTTCAATGAAAGAATTTTCTTTTCATTCCAAAACATAGCAGAGTATTTTCTTCTTCCTCTTCCTCACTGTGGGTGTCCCACATTTGCTCATTTAACTGACAATTCATATGATTTTGAGGAAATAATATTCCAAAAGAAGCGATCAGCGAACTCACATTCTCCATATTGGATTACTGGACGAATAACCAAGAATTCACTGAGGCGTTCGAGACGTACGTGAATTCTCGACTTTTCTCGTGTTTCCCGGAGAATTCTCTGATTCTCGAGAAATTCACCAGTGGATGTTTTCCGAACGCACCCACTGTAGTTTCAATGCTAAAACATTCTACTTCTTCCAAAGACGTATATTAAAGATAGACTCCGAATTTTATTGTTAACAGCGGCAAAAAGTGAATCAATTTGAGCCATGACAGTTCTGGGCAGGAGTGAGCCGTGGAGTAATTAGCTGTCTGGCTGCTTTGTTTTTGAAAGTTTTGGGCCCGAGGAATAATTAATTCAAAATCATTTCTCAAAGTTGTTCTGCGTACGACTGTACAAACAAACACGAAAAAGCATCAGGAATCATTTTCCACAAGCATAAATCAAAAATACGTAAATAAAATGAAAATACATAACTGAAAGACAATAGAAACGAAATTGAAATTGAAACCGCGATCGAAAAATTGTTTATAAAATATAATAAAATATTTCAAATACAAAGTAAACGAAAAGATAAACTTATCACTCCGTGTGAAAGAATTATTAATCAGCTACTCTCATGTTTAGCCAAGTCATAATAGTAAAAGGAAAAGTAGCAGCACTCCTTCGTTCATAGCGGTTACGGCATGAGGGCGCCACTATCTTTAGAGATGAATGCTGCACAGTATTAAAGTTTAACTTAATTATTTACATACAAGATTCAATTCTTTTATTTAAAGAAATAAATGGAGTCAGATCTTATAGTAGTTACTTTTATTTTTTAATGACATTATATTATTCATATATAAATATAATATTGGCAAAATTAATAAAGACCATCTTCATTTAAATAAAATATGACCAGTGGATATGACTAATAAAAATTCAACAATTAAATCCACATTTCATAAAATTTCATTTGCAGTTAATGAATGTAATTTAAAAGGTATTAAAAATAATTACAAATAATTTGTACATTATATATAAAAATATTTTAAAAATTTCTGAAAATTTATTTAAAATAATAAACAAGTTTCATACAATTTAGACATTTTTTTGAAAATAAATTATTGCAATTTTCATCTTTTCGCTGAATTGGACAGATTCATTCTGATATCTTTAGCTGAGAAATAGAACTTTCTTTAGCAGTAATATAAAATTAAAAATGAGGCCAACTAAATTCTACATGTTCTCTGCTAAAACATGTTATAGACCCCCCAAATCATTGGAAAATTGTCAGATTTGGCAAATTTTCAAAACATTTCACATGATATAACCAACCAAGTAATAGACAATACTGATTTTAATTAAATGACCTGTATCTTCGTCTAATTGCAAATTATCTGAAAATGGAATTTTTTTTATAATCTTTTTGTTGTCTTCATTTTGTTTTCAGGCATGTTCTTCTGCTTCCCTGGACAATTTCTTTAAAAAAATGTCACTCTTTTTCTTTATTAAGAATGAAGCCCTATGTGTTCGTTTTCCAAACTAAAAATTATTTTTTTTTCTGAAATAGACTTAAAAACGCATGTTTCGAAACGATTTGTTGAAATTTTGAAAAAAAAAATCTCCATTTGTATCTGTGTATGGACGTATGTGACCAATTTTGTGCACGTAACTCCTCCGAAACGACAAATAGAAGGTACCTAAAATTGTGCCTTGACATGCATTTTAAGCCAATTGGTTAAGCCTTTATCGAGATATTAATTTTTTTCTAATAATGAAGAAATAGCTGTAGCGTCAATTCTAAATTATTTGTTTGGCTCTGAGGAGCCGTTTTTTGTATTTTTTGGGAAAAATTTTATAATATAAACTCGGAGGCCTTCTTAAACGATGCATTGATAAAATTTTTATGAAAATTGATTAAATTTTTTTAGAGATCTTATTATTATTTTTTTATTCTAAAATTGAAGAAATGGCTGAAAACATTCCTTCTAGCGAGCCAAAGTCAATACATTCGCCATGAACGGATTCCTCTCTCAGAGACGAATAACTTTGTACATAAATTGTTTGCTTTTGAGGAGCTAATTTTGAGGAAGCAAGGTTTTTTTTTTTGTTGGTAACCCCCCCCTCCCCCAACAACAAAATTTTATCCTTTTGTTTTCCTTTGGGAGACCTGTGCAAATGTACCATTCCACCATAACAATTTATTTTCTTTTGCTTCGTGGCACAAAACAACTAGGCATATTTATACTAACTTTATCAACGAACTTGAAAAGTTTGTTATTGAATTCTATATTTCCGTCTGTCCGCACTTTTTCAAAGTGCAGGACATATGATAAGTGAAATTAATACGTCTTTTTATCGCTCATGACGACTATCACATCCAAATTTCTATGGGACCAATAGTTCCCCAAAATGTGAATTTAGGAAATATGCTATATCTCGAAAATGGGGAATTGCAGCAAAATGGAACCAAAAAGTTGAATAGTACACATAAAATTAATAAATTTTTGTATTGACAAGTGGTCAATTTTCCGATGGATACTATCGAAAATATCATAATTACCGATAATCGGTATTCACTATTGAGAGGTGATGCTGAAGCGATTTTTATATATGCATATAGTAGGCTATATAATAAATATCAATTTGAGAAAAATTTTCAAAATTGGACCACTCGTACCGGAGATATAAACTTTTAAAGTTCGTTTTGGCAATGATAGCTTGCTCATTTTCATCTGCTTTTTTTTTTGTGATTGCCACAAAAACTTAGTAACAATTCAGTCGTTCCTGCTGTTTTGGACTTCATTATTTAATTAAAATAGTAACAGCAGAAACTATATTAAAACTTAATTTGTAAGCCCATTCTCTTACTTAAGTAAAATGAAAGTAGAAGAGGGGAAAAGAATCAGGAAAACAAGGATTAATAACATTAAATCTGTGAGGAACTCATCTCTAATGACTGCAGCACCATTAGTTCTAAGAAATTCCGCTGTCAAAGTGGGCAGAGCTTAATTGTGCCGCTCATTACCGATTTCCCACGTTCATTTTAAAAAGAAAGAAAGTTATTTCAAGTTAAAAATTTCAGTTTTATTAAGTTTAATTGTGTTTCCTTAAATATGAGGAGCGATTGATAAATAAGGTCTCCATGGCTGTAAATTTTTTATTTGTTAACCGATTTTCAAAATTCTTTTTGTATCTTAAACTCACATTTGTTCTGTATGTAATGCACTATTCACTTTTCGACATAGTCCCCATTCCTTTCCAAGCATTGCGCCAACGCGTCACTAGTTGGGTAAACCCGTCGGAGAGGAATTCCGGAATTGTTGTTGACACCAGGATTGAATGGCAGCGTTTACCTCGCCGTCAGAACCAACTCATGTCCCTTAAGGGGCTCTTTCTTCTTTGGGAAGTGGTGAAAGTCGCAATGTGCAAAGTCTTTCATTTATGAACTGCAATTTTTCATCTTTGAACTGTAGGCGCTGCAACGCCTCTGGTGTGTGGTGACTCGTGTGCGGGCGGACGTTATCGTACTCCAGGAGAGGGTCCAAAGCTGCCATTCAATCATGGTGTCGACAACAACTCCGGAATTCCTCTCCGACGGGTTCACCCAACTAGTCACGCGTTGGCGCAATGCGTGGATAGGGATGGGGACTATGTCAAAAAGTGAATAGTGCTTTACATAGAGGACAAATGTGAGTATAAGATACAAAAAGAATTTTGAAAATCGGTTAACAAATAAAAAAGTTACAGCCATGGAGACCTTATTTATCAATCGCCCCTCCTATCCAAATAAAATTATGTATTAAGTGCTTTAAAATTTGATGCTAGTAAAACGGTCGTTCAGGAGGAATGTAAGGGGGGTGAGTGGAGTGCTCCTACTTTCTCTTTTACTATTATGGCCAAGTGTTTTGCATCATCTTCACTCACTTTTGGCCATGACAGTTCTGGGCATGGAGCTTCCCAATTTGCTTCAAATTACAACTATTGCTTCGGAGTCTATCTTTAATATACGTCATTGACTTCTTCCATGGCTAAAATGCGTGCGAGAGTGATTTTCCCAATGTGCCACATAGATGTCCTTCTTTCACTATAAAATCTCTGTAAAGGCATGTTGAACAAAGGAGAAACATCGATGTTTGCGAGGCTTTTTAAAATTCAGTAAATCTTCAAATAAAACATAGGTTTCATATATTGTTTCCATTGAGCACAGAGCTAACTAATGTAACTTGTTCATTTTGATAGTTTCAAAACTTTTCGAGAAATAAGCTGTTAAGGTACTCTGTGTTTCTGTGTTAATGTCGCCCATGATAAAACGGCCAGGGCCAGTCAGCTTTTATCAATAATAGAGAGTTAGTTTTTTTTTTCGTTACGAGAAATTTTTCGCACGAAAGCGAAAAATTAGACGTCACTTCCGTTAAATATTTTTCGTAATGCATGAGCATGGATGTATAGAGAGCAAGCATTCGTTATTTATATATATATTTAGATAGATATATATATATAAATATATACATATATATACATATATACATATATACGTACATGAGCGTATACACGTAAACAACGAATGGTTGTTCTAGGTACAGCCATGCTCGCACATTATGAAAAACACTTAAAATTGAAGTGACGAAAACTTTCTCGTAACGAAAAAAAACTAACTCTCTAATATTTATTTATTTATTTGCATGTTAATACAAAATAATTTACACATGTCATACACAGAAAGAAGAAAAAAAATAGAATTAATACAGGTCCAAAAAGAAGACATTAAATCAAAGTCAATATAAAAAACAGCTTTAAGTTTAAAACATACTAGAATTAAAAAATTCGTCAAAATCGTAGAAAGCATGATTGATTAATAAAATTTTAACCCTCTTTTTAAATTGGATGTAATCAAGTATCCTTAATTCAAGTGGTAACTTATTATAAATTTTAATACAATAATAATTTGTACCCACTTGCGATCTACTCAACCTTACAAAATGTTGACAAATATTAGTTTTACCACGAGTATCATACTTAATGTTTTTCACAACTAACAAGGGAACCCCACATAGCCTAACCGCTTTAACAATGTATGGCTATGTATGCTGAAATTTTTTCGTTTTCACGGTTTATTTTGAAAGAAACACAATTTCGCACTCTCTTGTATTGCATTAGCTTCAGATGAGTAACATATTTCAATTTGGTGGAAATCTGTGACATACATGTTCGAGGGATTCCCTTGTAGATTCAAACTTATGAGGATATTTTTTGATATACAGGGTGATTGTAATTAAAAGTTACGATTTCAAAAATCGATAATTTGAAAACTACTCGTCAGAATGACCTGAGATATTTTAGCAGAACAATCGTGAGGCAGTGGAATTTTGTTTGGCGAAGGAAAAACAATAGTTCCAAAATCTGCCAATAGATGGCACTGGCAGGGTAATGTCAGGGGGAAAATGAAAAATGGATTCGTGAAACACGGTAATGTTGTTAGCCAAAAGGAAACAATAGAGTTCAGGGGTTTACGAAAAATTTATTAGCGAAAAGACAAGAATACGTGTTTACAGTGACAACAGTAAAAAACAGAGCTTCATGGAACAAACATCTTACTGATGATTAAGGCAGAAGTTGTTCGATATGCCCTCTGCCTTGTTCCGCTACTAATTGGAAGCGCAAAATGGCATGCTCCACAACAGATCAGAGGGTGTTTGTACTGATGCAATGGATGTAGTGTGTGATGCTTGCCTTCAAATCGGCTAGATACTCAATTCACCCACTGTAAACAACATTCTTCAGGTATCCCAAAAGCCAGAAATCACACGGGTTTAAGTCGGGGGAAACTGGCGGCCACATTGTTGGAAAATGGCCGCTTATGATCCCAGCATCTCCTAAATGAGCACTGAACAGCTGCTTCACAGGAGTAGCAATGTGTGGAGGAGCGCCAGCTTTCATGAATATTTTGCGTTCCACACACTGACGCTGCTGAAGTGCTGGAAGGACATGGTTACGCAAAAGTGGTTCACACCGCTTGTCAGTAACGGTGCAGGTAATCAGACCCACAGGTGTGATCTCCTCGAAGAAAAACGGACCGACAATAAACTATGCCATTATTTCGCACCACACAGTGACCTTTTCAGAGTGAAGAGGTAATGGGTAGCTGGAACGGATTCTCGGTCACCCATATTAAGCAATTTTACGTGTTTACAGAACCTTGCAAATGAAAGTGGGCTTCGTCAGACCACAGAATGTTCCATAGCCATTCGTTGTCCACTTCCATCCAAGCAAGAAGTCGTAGTGCAAAATATTCACGTGCTTCCAGGCCAGCAGGTAGCAACTGCTGCACATGAGTTATCTTGGCATATCCAGCATTCGGCCAATTCCCTGTGCACTGCTGATTCCAGCACAACTGTTCATCTGTTCTTGTAATGCTGTAGCCACATCTTCCACTGCTGCAGCCGAAACTGTGTATCTTCCTTTACCCCGTTTCACATCAAATGACTGCTAAATAAGTGTCTCTTCGAATTTATCAATCATTTTTCGCAGACCATTTGTGGTTATTGGACCCGATTTTATGGATTTTAATATCCAAAACTTCCTAATGGCACTTCCTAATAGCTGTTAGTGCACATTTATCGTTCTTATAAAAAAGCTTCAAGAGCAGAGCATGGTCCGTCATAGTCAGAGTCATGATGAAACATTCAAGCAAAGAGCTGGTGCTCTGCATTTTTATGGCAGCTATGAGCAGAAGAGGACCTAGTTGGGGCACTCTGGAATGTGGGGGGGGGGGGTGAAAACCCTCTTCAAGAACATTACGGCTGTAAACAACACTTTCGAAATAGGTTTTAAGGATGATCTCATAGATGAACAAGTCCATTTCAACATTGTTTCACCAGTAAGAATTCCGACACTCCCGTCTTTCATAATCGAAGTTGAATTGGTGTTACAAGCCTATTTGAAAGACGTTCTCTTTTACCATAACACTTCTTTACACCAAAACATCACCATGAGTTTGCCTCTGAATGTCGGGATTCACTTTAACACGCCCGAATTCTGAGTGTTTCGCCAAATACATTCTACGAGGAACGTTTCTGTCTAACTCTGGATTACAACCCTGCCGTTTATGTAGGTGTCTGATTTTTCTGTTACGTTAAGGTATCCCAAGTCGGCACCTCTGTACCAAAAAATTGTTGAATTTAAGAGTACCAAATTGCAAAGTAGCATAGCAGCTATTGATTTTCTAAAAGATAGTTTTAGAACAGCAGGTATTGAGACAAAGATGGTTAATGATTTTGTATTGTTTACGGGGTCCCCAACACAGTTCATTGAATTCCTAGCAGCTGTCAACATTGGATTTATACCTGATAGGTTTCTGAACAAGAAATTGAAAACGCCTATTACGAGGGCCTTAAATGACACAGATGACGGGTTTATTAGTTGTCTTATTTTTGATCCACCTCACACTCCAGAACAGTGCATCTTAAAAATTTCCAAAGGGTATTATGATAGACGTAGGGATGTTGTTGATGCGCTCGTTAAGTTGATTCCATTAAAAGAACAGGCTTTTTACAAAATCTGTCTCACACCTAACAAATGTTTTAATTTCAAATGCACAGAAGGACGCTATATTAGTTTTAGTGAGAGTCTATGTTACACATTGGGTTTACAAGCTGAACTTTCCAACTCGGAACTCGTTATTGGTGAGGGTTCAATCCCAATAGATCTAGTACGTGGTATACGTGGTTATTATCTGTATACAGACATCATACAACTGCAAGTTGTGGGTAACACATTCGCTCCACTCCTACGAATTATTTCCGTTTCACATGCCAGACGAGAAGTGATTTATCAGGCTTTTCATTCACCCGACTATTTTCTCTTAAATAAAAACGTCATAGACACGATTAAAATCGCGGTTCATTCAGACCATGGGCATTTGCTTTCGTTTTTAACAGGCAAAACTGTATTGAAATTACATTTTCGTAAGTGACAACTGCAGTGCGAGGTTGATATCTTTTTTGTCTCCTCCTCGATTACTTCAAGATGCATATCCGTTATGATCTGCGCTAAGAAGTAATTTCGCGTTATTTTTTAAACCAGAGAGAGAATGGCTCACCAGTGTTTAGAGGGTCAGTTTTCCAGAGAGGCAACGGGATTAGTTCAGTGTTTTCAAATTTGTTTCGCTTTGCAATACCTTTACTCAAATCCATGGGTAAGATTCTCGGTCAACATGCCCTAAAGGGTGGTGTTTCCATTTTTATTGATGTGATAAATGGTCAAAATCTCAAACAGTTGCTGTCATCACGAATGAAAGAGGCTGGAGGTAATGCCTTGCAGGAAATGGGTGCTAGAGTTCAGAGCGGCAGAGAACATGTTAAAAGACGAAATTCAACATTTTCTACTCATTCACATGTAAAAAGGCCCAGAGGCAACAGCTTGGAGTCCTCTTTAAAGAGTGAATACAAACGAAGAGGTCGAGTGCAGCGTTCAAAAAAGTTGAAAAACACGCAGAGGAAACAGAAGAAGAGGAAGATACAGAAGAAGACAACAAAAAGACCTGCAAAATTACGTTCTAAGCCAATTTTAAACATACAACCGTTATCATCAGTTTTCGCCTAATACAAACGTAATCATGGCATCAATAATACACTGAGCACTGAATGTCTCAACAGCGATCTCGACATTTTTTCTATACCCCACTTGAGCGGTCAACAGGAAAAACGACACGTCACAGGCTACCAACCAACAGCCATCGTCAGCCAAGACGGACCTATTGAATTCTACGTACGTGGTTTGGCAGATTTTTACACGGATCTTGATCAAGCTTACATTAAGCTTAGAAGTCGTTAGGCTACATTAAGCTTAGAAGTCGTTATCAACAAAGGAGATGGACAGTTACCAGCTGGTGATAAAACAGGCCCTGTGAACCTTTTCTTACAAGTCGACTATTATCTAAGTAATACGTTAGTTAGTCATAGTAATAACTTATATCCATACAGAGTTTATTTTGAAACTCTTTTGAACTATGGTCAGACTTCTAAACAAAGTCAGCTCACAACAGCACGGTATTGCAAAGACACGGGCGGTAAAACGTGAAATAACAACTACTTTTAAATAACTTTTAAGCAATAAAAAAGTTTAATTATAACATTAAATTAAATTCTGAATCCCTATAAAGTTATTAATAATATTGTTATAAGAGGGCACGCGAGTTACGTGGACATCATCCATTTTTAAAGAGAGATTATAGATTACTTCTTCCAGGTAAAGTTTGAAGCACATTTGCGGAGGCTGCAGAGCATACTCCGGCAAGGCGCTACTCTGGTATGTTCGACCGTGAATTCGTATGTCCAATCCTCCTGATAGGCTCTTCCTTATCACGTGGGCTTCGTGGGCACTTCACAGATAAAGTAAAAGTTTTACTTTATCCGTGGGGCACTTAGACCGATCCCCAGCACGAATGGGCGAATCACATGTCATACATCCTCAGTGCCGTGTGATAGATGCCTGATTTGGCATCACATAACCTGCACGAATTTAATGCACTTGCCTAATAAAGATAAAAATTGGTTCTGTAGAAATTGCAGCAAGTCCTGTTAATAAAGTGATTTGAAGTTTAAATACAAATTGCGGCTTTTTTTTTTATTTAATAACATCATAACATAAAAATTAGTTTCTTCAGAATATGATTGTGGCCAATGACACTTCTTAAATCAATAGCAAGATTATTAAAATAGCATGTTGCTGAAAAGGAAAAAGATCTTTTCGTCACTTGCTTATATTTCTAACATTTTCCATTGCGTGTTTTCTTTTTAAAATTAAAAACTCATTTGATCTATTTAAAATAACAGAATTTAAGAGCCACATCTAACAATAATAATATAGGGCCAATAAAATAATTTTCAAATGTTAAGATTATTAATATAAATGAGAATATTATTATAAAAAAATTAACAAGAGAAACTGCAAGCTTATAAAAATGCAACATGCAAGAGAGTTAATGTAAGTTTAGCTTGAAATATAAATTTAATGTATATGTTATTAATTTAACATTCAATATAAATTTAGTTGGAAGTTAGCATGCAAGTTTTGCCTGCAAGTTTATCTTAGTTTCCCAAATTAATAATTTTTTATTAATATTTTATTAATTTTTTTAATAAATACAGTTTTATTTAATTAAATGTCTTATTCGCCTTTATTGCTTTTATATTAAGGCACCTTTTATTAATTTTTTAACTGAATAAATAAAAGGACTTGATTAGCAAATTGGTAATTGATTTTAATAAACCTACGCGCTTCGTGGTAACCACATCATCAGGGTAGGACACAAATACATTCTCTCAATGACAATCGACAATCGAACAGTGTGGTGAAAAAGAAAGACGCGAGTGGTCCAGGAGCCAAGCTCACTTTGCACGCTCGCCCAAAGAGTAAACCAGAGGAGGTACACTGAACTGGGAGAGAAGCCTGATGAACCTCTTTAGTCCTCCAGAGAATAAGTCCCAAGAAGGGACGAGAGTCAAATTGTAGATTGACGAATAGAGTCCCCAAAAATCAGTAGGATCTAAAAGATCCAGTAGTTGGGAAAGACGGCCTTGTTAACGTCATAAAAGCAGACATCCAGGATATGGCGGGGTCTTCGAAACCTGAGGGGACCCTTAACAACGAGTGGATGGTCCAGAATAGAAGAAATCACAGTATTTTCATGATTTTCCATCTTGGGTAGCATGTTCTTCATAAGTGTCTGGACAAAGGTGCCTATGTGGGACATCCCCAAATCGTCATAGAGAGTGGTTGTTGGCAACTCTTCTGTCAAGTTGGGAAATGGATCGGAGTGCATTTTGGAAGGTCTGGAGATCCTTCCACCAGGATTTGCAAATAAAAGCCCAAGCAGGCATTCCATGAAGTAAAATAGTACGAATCATAACCTTGTATATCAAGAGTTTGTTATCCACACCAAGTACGCTGTTTCGCCCCAGAAGTGCAATCAAACTGAACCTCGCTTTCTTTGCTTTGTTGAGCGCGTATTGGACATGGTCATTCCAATTTAGTTTGGAGTCGGTCATGACACTAAGATATTTATAGCTTTTTACCCACTCAAGTTTCTTGCCAAATAAGAAGAGGGGCTTTGGAGGGTTTTTGCATTTGCGAGTGATAAACATGATCTTGCACTTTTTGACATTCAGCTTTAATCGCAACTAAGTGAACCAGCTCTTGCACTGATGTAAAGCTTTTTGTAGTCGAGTGATGACCTGTGCTGGGTTTCGTTCCCAGGTCATGAAGGACCCATCGTCAGCAAACAAGTAAAAATTACACTTGGCAAACATGGGAAAGTCATGGATAAAGAAGTTGAATAATGCTGGCCTCAAGACAAAGCCTTGGGGTACACCAGCATTAACATCGCAGGGTTCAGACAAGGAGTCCCCAACCTTAACACGAAAAGTCCTCTTTGACAGGAAGGAGTGAACCAGAGAAATTAAATCGTCAGGGAACCCGTAGGTAATTATTTTGTAAATGAGCCCATAATGCCTGACTTGGTCAAAGGCCTTTTTGACATCGAGCAAAACGAGACCACCAAACATAGAGAGGTTGAGAGGACCGTTTAAATCAGCAACGAGCCTCCATAACTGAAGCTGACAAGAGTGACCTGGACGGAAGCCAAATTGCTCACTACGAATGAGGTTGTTTGCCTCGCAGTAGTTGTTGAACCTCTTGAGTATAGTGCGCTCCAAGATCTTCGAAAGCATGGGCAACAAGCTAATGGGCTATAACTTGTGGGAAGAGCAGGATCCAGTCCAGGTTTAGGAATGGTGATGATGACTGAGTCCTTCCAGGCACTAGAGAAATGGCCGCTAAGCCAGCAGTCATCACCTTGGTGATGAAGTAGATAACACTGGGAGGCAAATTCTTGAGAGCACTGTCGGTAATGGTGTCGATGCCAGCTGCCTTTTTGCTTTTCAGGCGCTTTATGATGTCCAATATCTCAGAGAGCCAAGAGCGCGCTGTGTAATGCCATACCTATCACACACGCCTTTGACCTCACGAGTAATATTGCTCAGATCATCCTCTTTGGGCGTAGAGAACTGGTCCATTAGTGAATCGGCGATAATTTGTGCTTTGTCCTGGTCATTGCTAACGAAATCGCCACTCTCTGTAAGCAAAGGAGGGAGACCAATAGTCCTGTTGCTTTTAACGGCCCTGACCATACTCCAGAGAGAGTTATCCTGGACGGACAGACTTTTAACGTTGTCGTTCCATTTTTGATTCCTTAAATCCTTAATCTGATCACTTACCTTGCGGGTTAGCCTGTTGTACTTCGTCTTGAAGTGGAGAAACCTGGTACGCTGCCAAAGTCTTCTGAAGGTGTTTTTTCATGGATGAGTTGCCTGATGGAGGGAGGAAGTTCCAGATGGTCTGGCCGCTTGCAATCCACTGGAGTAGCACTAGCATTTGTAGTCATCTTGATGGAGTGAGTGACTTTCTTGATATTTTCGTCAATGTCACTGCTGGTGACGGGATCCTGATAGGGAATGTTACTGTAGTTCATAAGTTCTCTAAAAAATTTCCAGTTCTGCTTATAACGAAGATTTATTCTCAGGTCTATATATGTCCCCTCAAAATTTAGTGCAACAGGTAGGTGATCAGATGATACGGCATTTACTGTAAAAATATTGTAGTGTTTGAAAAACCCCTTGAGAACAGCAATGTCGAGTACGTCACTAGCGGGTGAGTGGTCACAGTAGTATGTATCTTCAAGAGGGCCAATAACGGAAGTGTCCATCTGATCTACCAAGTACCTGTAAAGTAGCAAGCCACTTTGATTAGTGCATCTGGAGTTCCAGTGTGGGTGTTTCGCATTCAAATCACCCACCATAACGACTGTAGTGGGCCCAGACAGTAGTTCATCAAAATCGTGAGGGTCTAACTTGTGCCTGGGTGGGTTGTATAGGGAAGTAAACTTGAATTCTTCAACATCAGCATCTTTGATGGCAATGGAAAGGTTAGGTGTGACAATCTTAGTGTGATTAATACCTCTTTTTTACAACAATAGCTACCCCACCAGAGGCTGGATCTGAAAATTTTTTAGAGGGCCTCTCTTTTCGATAAACACAGTACCCTGGTAGAATGAAAGCCGGCAAAGTTGACTTTTAGTAACTGCGAGCACTGCGTGCACTGCAGAGAAGCATCCATCAGAGACACCCAAATGAACAACTCATTCATAGCAACTGTTTCGTATCCGCCCTGCAGTGAAGCATCACTTAAAGACGCCACAGTTGACCCATAATTTCTCAGAATTTTACGCTGAAGTTATTAATTACTATTAGAAATTAATAAAGTTTATTTATAATCGTAAATATTTAACAATAATCAGTTAATGTTATTGAAACGCTTAGTATAAGAATTTACAAAATCATTACCAATTAACAACTGATTTAAACATTTGATATATTAAAAAATATTACTAAATTGCAAAAAAAAAGTTGAGTGGGTCTTGTATGATTTTATTTGCGTAAAGTGACGGTCCTTTAAAATCACACAAAAGAATTCCGTGTTTCCATGTTTGTAAGATTACCAACAATTAAAACGCTCTTTACTCATTTCTTAATCGTATAATTTCATACATTTAATACCAAATGAGTAAATAACCGAAATGTGTAAACACGGAGTTTCTTTGTGTGATTATGATTTTATTCGCATAAACGGCCGTCATTTTACGCAAATAAATACTAAAAACAAACAAACCATCTGGTATAAATAATAATAATAATAATAATAATAATAATAATAATAATAATAATAATAATATTAATATTAATAATAATAATAATAATAATAATAATAATAATAATAATAATAATAATAACACACACCAGACATGAGCAGCACAATCAACACATTACAGAATATATGGACACATTAAAACAAAAGTTAGCTGCAAAAACACAACGCCTGAAGAGATACAAAACATGCACTCAGCGCAAACAGCAGAACAAGTTATTTGCAAACAATGAGAAGACATTCTATAAGCAGTTAAACAAAGATTATACACAGACACAAAACACTGGTTTGCCAACACAAACAGCACCCCAACATTATTGGTCGTCTCTTTGGTCTGTCTCATTTGAACATAATAGGGAAGCTAGCTGGATCAGGGAAGAGGAGCAATTAGCATCCACACTATCAAACATGCCTTATACTGACATAACAGCAGATGAACTCTCACAAGTCATTAAACGTACTCACAATTGGAAGGCTCCAGGTGAAGATAGGATTCAGAACTTTTGGTATAAGCGCTTCACCTGTTTGCATCTGGCCCTTGCAAAACAGATCTCCAACACTTTGCAAACACCACAGACATTGCCACATTTCCTCACACAAGGAATAACATACATGGTACCAAAGTCACATAACACTCTAGATCCCACACAATATAGACCTATCACATGCTTGCCGACACTTTACAAAATAATAACTGCCTATATGTCCACAAAATTTATACACACATAGACACAAACAACATTCTCACTGAGCAACAAAAGGGATGCCGTAGAAACCACATGGGTTGTAAGGAGCAACTCCTGATAGACAGTGTGGTCCTACGGCAAACTCACAATAAACATCGACACCTCCATGCTGCCTACATTGATTACAAAAAGGCCTTTGATAGTGTCCCACACTCATGGCTTTTATATACACTACGATTATATAAAATAAACCCTACACTTATCATTTTTTTAGAAAGTACAATGCTGCATTGGAGAACTACACTACACCTCACACTCAACAGTGAAACCATCACGACTGACAAAATACAGATAAACCGGGGCATCTTCCAGGGTGACTCACTGAGCCCACTCTGGTTTTGTCTTGCACTAAATGCACTTTCCAACAGACTGAACAGCACAACTTACGGCTACACAATTAAACATAATAAAAGCTGCCACTACACGCTCTCACACTTACTCTACATGGACGACATGAAAATCTACGCCTCCACACAAACACAATTGCACCAATTACTTGACATTACACAAACCTTTTCAAAAGACATACACATGCAGTTTGGGTTGGACAAATGCAAAACCATTCACATTGAAAATGGAGTACTCAGGGAAGGGGGCTTCACATTAGATGAACCAGATCACATTGCTGCTATGGAAAATGACGAATTTTACAAATATCTAGGATTTAAGCAAGCCAAGCTTCTGGAGCACAAACACATAAAGAATACACTCACTAAACAATATCTTCATAGGCTAGAGACAATACTTAAAACGCACTTAAATTCCAGAAATTTAATCAAGGCCATCAATGCTTATGCCACGCCAATACTCTCCTACTCCTTTGGAGTCATACAGTGGACACACACAGATCTTGAGGGACTTGAAAGGAAACAACGTAAACTGCTTACAAAGCACAGAAAGCACCATCCACACGCAGCTATTGAAAGACTCACCCAGCCTCGTTCAGAGGGAGGCAGAGGTCTTATTGACATAACAGATCTACACCAGAAACAGATTCAGTCACTCAGAGAATTCTTTCACTCTAAACAACACACATCACCATTACACAAAGCAGTCTGCATGGCTGACACAAAATACACACCTCTGAATCTGAACAGCATGCAGAACACCCATAACATTCCTACAACATGCACTAAACTTCAATCATGGCTCGGAAAGCAACTCCACGGTAGACATCCTTCTGACCTCAACCAGCCACACGTCGACAAAAAAGCGTCGAACTTTTGGTTGAGTGAAGGGAGTCTCTTTGGGGAAACTGAAGGAACCATGATTGCCATACAAGACCAGGATATTAACACTAAAAGCTACAGAAAACATATTATCAAAGAATCGACTGACGGGTCTTGCAGGAAATGCCATATCGCAAAGGAACCATCCAACACGTCATATCCAGTTGCAAAATACTCACGCAGACAGATTATTTGCACAGACATAACCAGGTAGCCAACATCATACATCAACATCTAGCTAAGATACACAAGCTAAGGGACATTCACACTCCTTATTATAAATATATCCCCGACACTGTCTTAGAGAACACCACACATAAACTATATTTTGACAGAGCTATAATCACTGACAAAACTATCCCTCATAACAGACCAGACATTACACTAGTAGATAAGCAAAACAAAGTGACTTACATAATTGATATCTCCATCCCCAATACACACAATTTACAAAAGACATACATTGACAAAATCACTAAATATACGGATCTTGCCCACGAAATAAAACGCCTTTGGGGAGTTAACAGAGTACACATTGTTCCTATCATTCTTTCTGCCACTGGGGTTATTCCACACTCGCTACACAAAAGCCTGTCAACACTAAATTTAAACCCACACTTATACAAAACCTTACAGAAAGCCACAATTCTAAACACATGTCACATAGTAAGGAAATTCCTACACTCAAACATCAATACTCCCACGAATGGATAACTTTCCCTCCCTCGCATTTGAGTCCCTTGGGCTTTGGTCCTCTTTTGGGTCCGCCTCTGGGATTGGCTTCCGGACTTGATCCGAGTTTGGTTTCCCCAAACAATGACAATAATAATAATAATGATAGGTAACAACAACAAGGAATAATCCACCAAATAAACTGGAAGGCCAAGCCGCTATGTTGTCTCCCCAACAGGCCAAAGGCCCAAAATTGGGTTATTTAAGATACAAGTAAAAGGGAAGTAACGTAATTAAAAAAAGGACAATAAAAAAACAGAAAAACACAATTTTATTTATACAGATTAACAGAAATATAATAATTATTACAAAGATAAAAATTCAATAATAATAATAATAATTCAATTCAATTCAGTTCACGTACGGTGTTCACACAGCTAATTCAGTCTTCATTCTAATGTCTGAGAGTGCACACAGATCTGAAGGTACATCAAAATTCGGGAATTTCCGCTTCAGAAACCGGAGAAAAACATTTTGCACCCTATACAGTTTACAAGACTGCATATTTGAACCCCCATTCTATAAAACAACAGTAGGACAGAATGGGTAAAACTAGACTCCGATAGAGCCGAACAAATGTAGAAGGGCACCGAAAATCGGCTCCATTGCGCACAGTACCAAGAGCTATGTAAGCCTTCAGACGAACAGTCAACATGAGAATTATAGGAAAGTGTGCTATCAACGATTACGCCAAGATCACGGACACAGAGTTTGGCAACTTGCACATTTCCACAAACAGACTAGGAGAACTCGATAAAGTTGGTCTTTTTTGTCATATTTGGTTGTATTAATTGCAAGATCATTCTGCTCACACCAATGACATATACTATAAATTTCCTGCTGAAGCAGGTGAGCATTAAGACAATTGTAATGTTACCAGAAAGTTTCACATCATCTGGATACATCAATATATGGGAGTTTCTAATCACCTCGGGGAGGTCAGCAGTGAAGATAACAAATAATAAAGGCCCTAAGACAGAACCCTGTGGAACACCACAGTGAGGCCTATAGGGCAATGATGAATAATGTCGTATAGATACAACAAACTGTCGAACCAACAGGAAAGAGCGCATTATCCAAAAGAGTTCATCAACAATCCCATACGCACGCAATTTTTTAATTAGTAACTCATGATTGACAGGGTCGAACGCCTTTTGCATATAAAAGTAGACCACGTCAAGTTGCTGGCAGTGGTCAAGAGCACAATGAGCATGAGTGGTGAGAGATACAAGAGCTCACAACGGAACGTCGGGGAATGAAACCATGTTAACACGCAGGAACATGAGGAAGGACATGTTGTAGAAGATATTTATGAATGATGTTGTCAAAGACTTTGGCAGTGGGTGGAAGGGTGGAGATCGGCCTATAGCTAACAATGTCAGTCCATTTGGCAGAACCACCCTTAAATGCAGGAACCACAACCGCTCTCTTCCTTATTCTAGGATAGTGGCCAGCTTTTAGACACAAATTAAAGATGCGCCTAAGAGGAATAATTATGACATCTCGAAGGCCTTTGAGAATAAAGGAAGGAACCTCTGTCGGAGAATTGCAAGGCTTGGCCCGTAATCTATCAATGCCATAGGCAACATCTCTATCAGTGAACTCCGTTAAGATGAGGTTAAGATGAGGTTATCAATAGGGGGACAATAGGTAGAAAGTTCTCCGAGAATGTGTTGAAAGAAGTAGAGACAGTTTCACTGAAATGCTGGGTAAAACAGTTACTCATATCCAGTCCATCAGTAATGGTAAGACCAGCAGAGGTAGTGATAGTAGTTATTGTATGTCGATCCTTTCTTTTGGAGTAGTAGTAAATCTGGTTATTTTTCTTATTACGGGAGTTATTCGTACATTCGCTACATGGTCTTACACCGCAAATATAAAAATAATTCTGTTAATGGATAGGTCATTGCGTAGCCACCGTATATGTAAACAGTAACAAAGACCCCAATTATCAAAGGCCTTGATTATTTAAACAAGCTGATTGATTATTTAAACAGATGTTAAAATGTTACAATACAGACGTTAAATGCGTTTAAATAAATAATAAATGAAAATAGGAAAGAAAAAGAAAATTCCAGTCTAAGATCGCGAGGCTCTGAGCAATTAAGTCATTGTTGACTGTAATGTAGGCTCATGGCTTAATTTTTCATTTATCACTTAAATTTAATGTCATATTCACCCGGATGCACGACAATAATGAAAATACGTAGAAAGTTTAAGTTTTTAGAAGAAAATTCAATAAATATAAAGAAGATAAGAGGGTTGGTCGAAAACTAATGCCTTCATGGCTGTAACGTTTTTATTTTTTAACGGATTTTGCAAAACTCTGTTTTATAAATTTTATGGCCAATGCCATCACCAAATAATTAATTTGGTAAATTAATATTAGAAAATAAATTAAAAAAGACCCCCTCTCCAAATACGAAAATAAAAACTCTAGTAAATTCTGATAAAAAACCCAGATATTTTTCAAATAATTCGATAAAATAATGTATAAATTATAAAAAATCAGATAAAAATTAAGGTTTATTTCTAGGATATGTCCTCATTTGTGCTATTAATCTAGGAGTTTTGACCGGTGGGGTTTTTGCAGGATCCTACTTCAAACAAATCACAATCAAACAGATCGCGACCTAGTATTACCTAAGATATACAGATCGCGACAGTGTTTATACAGAATTCATTTATGTGATACAAGACCCACTCAACTTATGTTTTTGCAATTTAGTAATTTTTTTTTAATATATCAAATGTTTAAATCGGTTAATAATTAGTAATAATTATGTAAATTCTTATACTAAGCGTTTCAGTAAAATTAACTGATCATTGTTAAATATTTACGAATTAAAATAAACTTTATTAATTTCTAATAGTAATTAATAAATTCAGAGTAAAATGCTGCGAAATTATAGGTCAACAGTGGCGTCTTTAAATGATGCTTCACTGCACGGCGGATACGAAATAGTTGCTATGAATGAGTTGTTCATTTGGGTGTCTCTGAAGGATGCTTCTCTGCAGTGCACGCAGTGCTCGCAGTTACTAAAAGTCAACTTTGCCTGAAAGCCTTACTCTGCTTGAGATGGGTTTCGCACAAAAAGGCAACATTGATGTTCCAGCTTATGAGGAAATCGTAGAACTCATGACACTTGCGAAGGATGCCTCTCGCATTCCATATAGTGCAACGTAGCTAACCTTGATTTATAACTTTGTAGGGATGTCTATCCATGATTACTGTCTTGTCTCTGTTTGAGTGGTCTGTGGCAACAATTTGCCACTATCTTTTAACATATTCATTAGGTTACCCAGATACCTTTGAATTTTAACCAATTCATCGTGGTCAGCGACTCCCTTACCAATAGAAGCAGAAGCAACCGCAGCAAAAGTTCTTCCTTCAGCTACTTTAGAAGTTCTATTGCTTTTAACTTGTGGGTATTTGGGACACTTAGTATAACTCGATGTGTGCTGGCCTTCACAACGAATACATTTAGGAGGGTCTTTACCTTTTATATTGGCGCAGTCCCTCGACTGGTGGTCGCCCACGCATTTTTTTTGCAACGCGGTGATTCGGTGCATCCCTGGGACACGTGCCCAAAACGTAAGCAATTGTAACATTGTAAGGGCTTCTAGTTGCCCCTAAACAATTCAACTGTTACTGCAAGTGAACCAATTCGCTTTAAGTTTAGGAAAGATTTATTGTGCTCAGTATTTTGTAGGAGGACTAGGACCATTAGCATCTCAACTGCAGCATTTGCTTTTTTGAGTCTAACTGCCTTATCGGGGAAGTAGTTAGCGTTTCTAAGGTCTGCGCAAAAATCTTCCATGTCATAGGTTGTATCTACATTACGGACAACGTATTTTAACAGCTTCTCAGACTTGAGCTGATGATGCTGGATTTTAAGCACACTATTCATTTTGATTCCTGACATGAGGGTTTTGTGCGTTTCCTCATCATGGCATTTTATCTTGATAGTGTCTGAGCGTCTAGTATGTGCAGTAATCTTATCTAACGTTACGTGATTTTTAATCTCATTTAGCAATTCCTTAATCGGTTTTCCGTGATGTCTAACGATAATAGGGAGAATATAAATAGCTTTCTTTTCACTTACCTTAATCTAGAAATTTTCTGTCCTCGTCCCCCTTCTGTGTTTTTTATTACGAACAACTGGCCAGGCACTGTCTTCCACTTCTCCATCACTTATGTCGGAATGGCTTCTTTTGTTGCCACCGTTTGCCGAACAGTCATGTGTATCACTTGTTTCCATGGACTCTAGTCCATCAATGGAGATAGGTTGAAAATTTTCTCTTACCTTATTTTCTACCTTGGAGTTTCCCGCCTTTGGAGTCCCAGAACATTTTTCAAAGGCTGTTCTAGAATCATTTATCTTGTTGATGACGTCTGTTCGAGAGTTTGGAATTTCCGTGTTGATTCCATTGAATTTTTCATCAAAACTTGTTCGTAAGGAATCGACCTTCGCCTCCAGTGCATTGTACTTGGTGTTTATGTCATTTCTGAGAGATACCAGCATTTCATTAAATACTAGGTCAAATGCAGCAAACCTAGGATCCAAACAAGCATCCCTGTAGGACCTTTCGCAGGACACACTTTTGCCGTCAGGCGCCAGCAAAGACACCGTTGCCGACTTCAGCGTTGCTACTTTGGACGAAGCCATCGTATTCTTAAAATATATTTGTATAGAGCGCCGGGGGGGGGGGGATAACCTCGTAGCTAGTTGTGTGCTAAAGAAGCCGTCCTAAGAAGGACGCACCTAGCTTTAAGAAAAAAGAACAAGTCAGGTTTGCGAGAAAATTAATTCTACGCCAGGGACCCACTCATGAGTGATTAGAATAATAATTGATAATATGAAAAGATGTGCTTAGATTCTCGAGGAAATTAATCCCAACGCCAGGGACCCAGAAGGATAATGAGCGTTTTTGATGTACTGGTTTACGGGAATATTACTTCCAACGCCAGGGACCAGTACATAAGATGTAACAGAAGGTGAATATCGCCCTGAAAACGGCGCACCGTGAAATGAGCGTAATGAAATGATACCTGAAAAGGGAGTAGAGGTGATACCTTGAAGAGCTAGTCTGTCCTCATCCGTGTGTCCTGAGATGATCCCTCTACATTCTGTCAAGGATTAAGGCCTGTATTTATGGTCATACCCCTCTAATCAGAAACAAGTCTCAATAGAGGGGTTTACATGAAGTACTATACATCCATTGGTCACCAACAAGCATGAAATAATTCATACAATAAGATGAACCGTTACAATTCGTTGATAAAAAGAATACAAGGATAATAAAAATCATATAAATTATACAAAAATAAACCAATAAAAAGTATTAACATTAAAATAAAAACATCTAAAACATAAATATACAAAAGCTGTAGAATTTGCACAATTTGAATATCGGTATATGAACAATTAATAAAAACCGTGATATGTCATCGATTATTTGTGCAGGCGGTGTTATGTGGATCTTGCAAGCGGATTTGGTTATTCTGATAATATCGATGTTGTTTATGAGCCCTCTCTCTGTGTATTCCTTATCACATCATTAACTGTATCTAATATCGAATTATTCACAAAATTTGTCTGATTATTTATATTAAGTTTCTCGCCTGCCCTAATGTATCTTCTAATTTCCAAGGCCTTAAAGGTCAGGATCCGTTTCTGGTCGCCCCCCCATCCTGACAACAGTCATTATGTCTTCGATGGCGCCGAATCGATGTTTGCTTTTTATGAGATGGATGGCAAAAGCAGACTTCCCATCATTATTAACCCAAGACCTGCGGTGTTCATCATATCTTTCTTTAAATGACCTACTAGTCGAACCAATATAAAAGGATCCACAATTGGGGCAAGATAATCTGTATTCACCGCATGACCTGTAATCATCATCAACCACACTGTCACTAACCTTCGAATTGAATATATATCCGCATTTGTTGTTCGTCTTGTGCGCAATTTTGATACCTTTGCTACGAAATAAATTGCTGATCCTTGTCACTTCAGGTCCCGTATAAGTGAATACCACGTACTTGTGGTCGCTGTCGTCTCTTGATTTGTTGTGTCTTGGGCGTCTAGTTCTATTTAATATTGACGAAGTAACCGCATCTGGAAACGAGTTTCTTCTTGCCACGTCGAAAGAAAGTTGTGTCCTACCCTGATGATGTGGTTACCACGAAACGCGTAGGTTTATTAAAATCAATTACCAATTTGCTAATCAAGTCCTTTTATTTATTCAGTTAAGTTATTCAGCAAATTAGTCCAAGATGCAACCATTAGATATTAATTTTTATTGCAGTTATTACTATTTTTATGCTTTTTTTAAAGTTAGATGCGTTTAGCTGATGTGTGTCCTTCCTTTCGCTAGGATCGCCACCGTCCCCTCGGTTTCCATAGGCCTGATATAAAGTGATATATCTGTGTATTTCGTAATACATGTAGTGAGAATACGTGGCTTGCGAATAAGCTTCTACTTTTTTTATAACATCTTCATAACGCTGAAATTTATCGCCTGTCCGAATGATGTTGCAGTCCATGTGAATAATGTTACACAGACGTACGACATGTGATTCGCCGATTCGTGCTAGGTATGGTGTAAGAATAAATCTTACACCGTGGTGCTCGAGATCAGTCTAAGTGCCCACGAAGCCCACGTGATAAGGAAGAGCCAATCAGGAGGATTGGACATAAGAATTCATTAACGGAAACGGTGTATATCGGACATACGATTAGACACTGCCAATATTTATACCTTGCTCATTTAAATTTCGTAATAAAATACCTTTTCTTGATATGACTGTAGTTCACTTGTTTTTTATATTTTAATCCGATGAGAAAAGCTGAGAAAAGCTTGAAATTTTTTTATTTAATCCGATGGAAAACCATGATAACTTGTTTTTGATATACTTTTTTGCGTTAGAAGTGCACTTTGGAACGTGGCAGTAACTTAAATTTCGCGGTAAAAAATACATTACACGTGTAGCATTTTTTTTACACAGTAGTAATTTATTTTAAAAATATTTACATAGCTGTATTTTTTATTAATTTATTTATATACGAAATAATGAATTTTAAATTGCCATCTGATGGGAAACCATGAAAACGTCGAAAGATTTTTACATCTGAAATACGTTATTCAGCTGTATAGCATTTTTTTGACACAAGCAGTACTTTATTAAAAAAAATTTACACAATATTTTATTTCTTTATTTATTTTTGAAATTATCATGAATTTAAATTGTCATCTGACAGGGAATAAAATCTTTCGATCTTTTCGAAAAGATCGAAAGATTTTTATTTTTTGCATCTGAAATTCATTTATACAGCTATACAGAATTTTTTTCATAAGTGATGGTTTATATAAAACATTTGCTTAGCGGTATTTTTATTTATTTATTTTTGAATTTATCATGGTTACAAAAGCACATGTAATACAATTGAAATAGCTGGCTTTCTGCTTGTTTATTAGAGTCACTTACTTATAAAGTGACTCCATTGTTTATAGTGAAAGAAGGACGCCTAGTGATGAAATTTGTAAATCGCTCACACACACACTTTTCAGCAGCATGCTCAGGCCTTGTTAATCTCGAAGGCCTCGCCAGCTACCATTGAATTAAAAAATAAAAACAAACCGCAGACTTGAAAATGTTATGTAAAGATGGCGCCACATTTGAAAATCGTTCCTTCGATCGTGGCTTCAGTTTTGATCAAGGCTTATTTCTACAACAATAATTGTAATCACTATTATTTAATACAAAAGTATCCTTGTTTTGATGATCACTATCAGAGCTTGCAATAGCTACAAGATACTACTCTATAAAATGGCATCACTACGACACTTTATTAGGAGCTTTAGCATAAAAGCTACTTATAAGAATGTGCCTTTTGTCTGTACGTTTATCCGGCCGTCCGCCGCACAGATATTGAGAGTAATCAGTAAACAATAACAACACGACCTACTGGATACTAATTGAAAAGATGTGTTTACTTCTTAAAATTTGAACATGAAAATACCAATAGTGTGAAATTGACATAAAAAATGAAAATTGTATTGACATTTGTTTATGTTAATTATGATGACAAACTTAAGGAAGTGTATACTTGCGATTCATGAGCTCATAGTTTTATTTGGCGAAAGAAACAACGGCATTTCACACGAATATAGAAAAGCATAAGAACAAACGATGTTTATTCATTGAGTAGTACAATAAGAAGAGAGAAGAACAAGTAACGCCACCTAGTGGCAAAAACTAAAAAAGTCAAAATACGAAAATATCCTTAACAAAATGCCCCCTGCCTTAAAAGGTTTGACTTTCAAAACATGGCAAAAAGAAAGCAATAAAACAAATAATCAAAAGACGTTACCAATCGTTGGGTAATGGACAAATCTTGGAAAATGATGTTTTCAAAAGTCTGGTAGAAGTACGGATGGGTGGCCACACGAGGAATGCCATCTCAGCCAGGATGAAGCTGGGTGATACGACCGAGCTTCCATTGGATAGGCGGTTGGAGATAGTCCTTGATGAGCACAAGGGAGTCTAATTTCAAGTTGGAACTGCAGTGATGAAAGAAGTATTTGAGGACCAGCATGCAGAAGGCAAAGGTGTTCTGAGGTGACTAACAGTCTAGCTAGCAAGTGTTTCCCAGAGATGAGGAGGGGAAATTTCTTATCAAACGAATAATCAGAATTAGGCAATCTACCTCTAACCCGTAGCAGGCTGTCACAGTCTAAAACCAAGGACAAAGAGGGTAGCTTCGAACGTGCTCGAGGATCGCGGGATTGACAAATTTTAATCTCATCAGTGAACAAGTGGTTTTGAGAAAGTCTAACAAGAGTCAGGAAGGCATGCTCAATTTCAGAAGGTGTGAGAGGACCATACATTCGGACATCCTTAGACATACACAGTTGTTCTTGAAACGCAATATAAGGGCAACGATGTGATTTAGATAATCAAAATCAGAGAATCTTGAAAACGGAAATAAAGAACATGCAGCAATGGCAGATATTACATCTAATGCTTTTCATTCTGGAAAATCATGTGGTATGGAAACGTTTGAAGAGCTAGCCAAGAAAATTCTTCTAGAGAGAGCCATGGTGGACCATGAAACCACAAGGCAGAATCCTTCAGCACAGTAGAAGAGACCCCTCTTGAGAGGATGTCGGCAGGATTATTGTCACTGGAGACATGATTCCACACAGAATTCTTGGAGAATGTCTGGATTTCAGATATACGATTGGCGGCAAACCTGTGTACACGATTTGGATGCACTTTTAACCAACCAAGTACAATAGTTGAGTCATCCAGAAGAAGCACTGATCAAACGTAATTTGGAGTGCAGAAGTAACCTGCTGGGCTAAGTGGATGAGAGTAAGAGCACCACAAAGTTCTAATTCGGAAATGGATATAGACTTGGGAGGAGCCACTTTGGCTGTCGAACACAATATGTTTGAGAAAATAGCATCGTTTTGATCAACAGAGTGCATATAAATGCAGGCGCCAAAGGCCTTGATGGATGCGTCAGAGAAGGCATGAAGCTGTATACTTTTCGACTCATTGCAGATAATAGGTCTGGAAAAGGCAATTTTGCTTAGGGCTGGAAGATCATCTTCCAAGTTCAACCATTGAGTGGAGAAGGAGCGAGTAATATTATCATCCAATGAAAGTTTCTCTAACTAAAGTGCTTTCAACATCATCTTGACCATAATAGTGCAAGGGCTTAGCATCGAAAATCTGAGATATGTCGGACAGGATAGCGCTCTTAGTAATATTTTTTGGAGAGGTAAGAGAAATAGAGAATGTCAACTTATCATCAAGTGGCGACCAATGCAGTCCAAGAGTCTTTGTGCTATCATGTCAGCCAATATCAACTAGGATAGGGTGAATGTCGGAATCCATGAAGTCTGAAAGAATTAGAGGCTCCTGTGAGATCCATTTTTGTAAGTTGAGGCAACCAGTTTGCAAACTATCAGAAAGGTTTTTGCACAGTACCTTTCCTGTGGAAACGTCGTTCGCTCCACTGAACAAATCGTGAACATAGAAGTCTTCTTTTATGATTCGAGAGACCTCAGGAAGGAATTTTGCGCTTTCAAGTTCGAACAAACATCGAATTGCTAAGAATCTAGCAGAAGCAGTACCATAAGTAACAGTGTTCAGATTATATGTTTTGATGGCGTCATTTGGATCAGGTCTCCATAAGATGTGCTGCAAGGGTCTTCGAGATTTATCAATCAAATCTCGGCGATACATCTTTCTATATCAGCTGAGAATGTGTAGACATATTTGCGAAATCGAATTAGAACACTGAATAGATCCTATTTAATGGTAGGGTCGCCCAATTGTAAAGAGTTAAACGATTCAACAGATATAGTGGGAGCAGAAGCATTGAAAACGACACGAAACTTTGTGGTTAGGCTATATTCTTTGAGAACGCCATGATGAGGTAAAAAGCAGGAAATCTCAGAAGCTGCAGGGTCGCAAACGGACATGTGGCCCAAGTCTTTATATTCTTGCATGAACTGTGCACAATGTTGATGCAAGAAAGTATTGGAGGCAAATTTTCTTTCAAGATTTAGAAAAGATTTTCAGCTATTTCGTATGAGTCACCTAATACTTTTGTAGCTTTATTAAAAGGAATACTGACAAATATCGACCACTAGAATCACGCTTGGTATGGCTCTTGAAGTGAGATTTACACTCGTCTTCTTCCAAGATCCGGAGCTTAGGGGTATCGATTTCTTCCATTTTTCAGAAATTTTCCAATTGCTCTTGAATGCGAAAAGAGCTGCGACTAAAATTACAATGAATGTCTTGGGGAGTAGTGCAAGGAAACGAGCCAGCTACAATCCATCCGAAATGAGAAGCTTTCAGAATAGACATTCTAGGTCCAAGTGGAATGCGCCGAGTGAGAACAATTTGCCAGAATGAATTTAGTCCAAGGAGAATGTCTATTTCTCCAGGGACATTGAAGTGAGGATCAGCCATCTTCAGGCCATGAGGAATGATTATGCTGGCAAGATCAATTGGTGTATTGGGCAGATGACCAGTAATCTGAGGAACAACTAAACATTGAGATTTCAAGCAATAATTGGAGACTCGAGAATGCAAAAGAATTTCACCACGATAATGGACACTGGTAGTAGAATTGGTGATTCCCTGAACTTGGATATGGACTGGAGTTTGAGGTAGCTTCAGCTTCTTACACAGGGAAGACGTTAGAAATGATGAAGGTCTATGACAATCAAGTAGGGCTCTTGCTTGATGAATTTGACTTTGATGATCAACAACATTCACAACAGCAGTGGAGATAATAGCACATTGTTTGGAAGAGGACAACGTCGAAAGGGTGACTGTATCACTTTCAGCAACTGAGTTCTCTTGAGTAGTTATGGGATCAAGATGTAAAAGAGTGTGATGTTGAGCTTTGCACTTGATGCAGCTGTGCTTAGAACTACAGATCATAGAGAAGTGACCCTTAGAAAAGCAATTTATGCAGCATCTTAAATTCTTTACTTTGGCAAAACGTTCCTTGACAGGCATAGATTTGAAAATGGAACAAGAGTATAAGTTATGTAGTTTGTTCGAACTTGCATGGGCCAACGTGAGTAAGGTGTAACTCGTTGCCGTAGTCAACCTCCAAACGATGGCTGGAAGCTTCAGGGTGTGGTATCGCTAATTCAGAAGGCGGCAACCGTTTAGGGTAAGTCGACCGAAACGGGGAACTTAACAGGAATAGAAGTAATTAGAACTCTATCAAGCTTAGGAACTAATAATTATTGAATCAAAAAAGGCCCAAGTTTATTTTAACTAATCTAGCTACTGCCCAGCGAATTGACTTCAATGTCCAAGCGCGGACATTCGCGTGGGCACCCAATGCAAATTCCGGCTACGTTAATGGCTGCGAAGTTCGCTGTGCTGGTATCCGCCGTCCATGGGAGAATATCTTCGGGAGGGTATGTAGGACAGGGGTCTCCTTTGCATTAATGTCCCTGTCAGTGGGGGGAAGATCAGCTAGGCTCTCCAATTTTACTGGGTGGCCGTCCTCTAATGATGCACTGTTACTGGAGCTAATAGCTTCATTCAGTAGTTCAGCTAAGGATTCGCTGAGGTCCTTGACGCCGTTCGATTCTTTCAGGGCGAATGGCGAACGGTCCTCCTGCTTCAGCGGATAGATCGAAAGAGGATGAGAGAGAGTCAGTAAGTCGTTACTTGATTTGGGCTCTGCTTATGATATCGGTACACTTTCCCTTGCCAGTGAAACCGATGGAGAATACGGCAGTCGTTCCTTGAAGCACCTATGTGGTCGCTTCGCCTGGGTCCGAAGTCATTATGCGTGCGGCGTCGTTTCTCCACTCGCTGTTGTCTCCGGCAAATGCCTTCGCTATCCGCAGCGTCTCTTCCTCCAACTTCGGCCGAACCACTGCTATCCAGTGCGGACCTTTCAACAGGACAACGAGAATTACATGAAATTTCGACTATGTTCAATCCCTTACTTCCAATGGGCTTCGGTCCGCTGTTCTCTTGTCTTCTCCTCGAGCCATCGTCCATCCAGAGTGACGTTGTAGAATCCACCTTTCTCCTCATGTTCGCTCTATGATGAACATTTGCTCTCTGTCTCTCCTGTCTCCAGACTCGCCTCTGCGCACAAAATCCACCTATCGTCTTTCTTCTTTTGGTTTTCTCTCTTTCTGGCGGGTCTATTCCCACTCGGGATGACAGCTTCTATTTTCTCGTTATTTTCTTGAGTAAACTCTTCCGAGTTCTACTTTCTCTCTTCTCCTCCCCTCCGAGGATTTGACAGCCCATGTATGATTCATATAGATGATGGCTACTTTGTAGCCAAAATGTACATTTATGAAATGTCAAATAATCTCGTTGTAGAAATAGTGGAATCCATTTCTTTCTCCTTCTCACCAAAGCATCCACAGATCGGCAAGGTCAGTCTTTGTTCTTATTTTAATTTTTATATATTTTAAGTACTCTTTCAATTTACAGTGAGTTTCGTAAAGAGTGTCACGGTGAATTCTTTGACACGTATAGTGCAAATGTCGGTTTTTACTACATTCACCATCTCTTCCTCGCAAATACGAGGGATTCCTAGTAAATATTTTAAGATGGGGTGGTAATCATTATACGTTAGACAAATAGTGTGAGCTTTTTTCTTTTGACAGGAAATGGAAAGGTAACTGAGTTTTTCTGTTTGATGTTGGAGCACTGAAATGCTCTGTTTGGTGGTCGTCAGGTGTGATGTGATTTTAACAAATTAAAATTGAAAAGAAGAAGAGGAAGGAGGAGAAATGAAAAAAAGAAGCATAAGAAGTACAAGAAGAGATTCACTTAAAAAATATTTGGTTTCAGTAGTTGATACCAAAATACAGTAATTTTTATTACCGAATACAATCTGTGTGTTCAGTATTTTCAATTAAATTTAAAGCAACCAAAGTAACCCGGTATTACGTTTAAAAAAGTGAGGATAATGCATCTCATAGGAGCAGTGAATTTATAACCAGGTACGTCTTTAGGATCGCAAAGTAGTTGCGGTTTTACATGAAAATCACGAGGAAAGATAGTGAGTGACCCAAGAATCACACAAACGTTCAGTACAGGTTTGGTGAGATGACAAGCTTTCGTTAAGGCTTCTTTATTTCACCCATCTCTTGTAAGCCTGACAATGTGTGTTTTGTAAACCCACGACGACCTAGCCCTATCACGGTCTTGTGAAATTGGAAATTGGAATGCAAAGCGAAAGAAAAGTAAGCAGGATTAGGGTCAATGTACCCAAGGAAACTGACATGAACACCTGTATCGAAAGTGAGTGCCTTTTCATAAAGTTTCACTTGTACATATGCAAAGACGCTGGAATCTTTTAAATCGTTTAAAACAGTCTCCAGTTTACACTGTGCTTCAGCTTTACATCGAGTGATCTCCCGAAAGAGAGGTCCTCTTGTAAAGATGATGTCATTAGACAGGTCTGGGATACCCTGACAGAAAGGACCGAAGCGGGTGACATAGCCGTTCAAAAGGTGCACTCGAGTCGTGTACGTGAAACGTACGCAGTCAAGTGACCTGTGGTAGGACTACAGAGAGAGAGAGAAAGAGAGAGCGAGAGTTTTAGGTAAGGTAAGTAATGAAAGAGTGAGATAGTTTTAGACAAGGTAAGTAATCAAAGAGAGTAAATTTTAGGCTAGATGAGTAATGAGAGCGAGAGAGCGAGAGAGAGAGAGACAGAGACTTACAAATCAAAGTAATTGATTACATTAGTCAATGTCGTCGCGTCGCTGTGATGTAATTTATGACGCTAAAACAAAGAAAGACGGGTGTGAGCACCAATAGAGTAAAGAAGTGTGAAAACAGTCCGAAAGATCAATCATCAAATATACTTTCGCAGTGTGAATGAAACTGGTAACAGACACACGACTCGTATGATTACGTGACTTCAGTTGGTAGCCTACCCTGTGTAATTTCACCATCGAATTCACGGCACGCTTGTAAAAACAAAAATCACAGAAATTTGAGCAAAATGTCAAGACATTGAAAATACGGATTTTTTTTTGTAAAAAGTACATAAAACGAGACATGAAGTCCACTGAGTGATGAATTATGATAAAATCCAGGTACAAACTGTGCGTTGTCGGAATTTTGTGAGTCAAGCGAAATTAACTAAATTAACTTCCCATGCCCTCTTGTATAATATTAGCTTTTGGTCCAGTAGTTTTTTTATGGCCATGTCAAAATGGAACTTTAATTATAAAGACCTTGTATATGAAAAGTTTGTTACAGACATGTGTTTCTTATGTAAAAAACAAATGTGATTTTTTTTGTTAATTTTATTTTAAAAACAAATGTGTATGTGAAGCATGGATGACATAAGAAAAATGATATGTGGTGATGAAACATTATTTTTTTTAAATTTATTATTTACTTTAATATTTGTGAAGATTCTCATGAATATATGTTAATATAAGGCGTCATTTTTCTAGTAAGTACTTTTTTGATATAAAAAAATCAATCAGCAAATCAGGCGGCCGTTTTCTATGAGGATGGAATTTAAAAGCTGGCCGCATTATACGTAATTGCCTTAATATAGGTGGAAATTATGTTGAAAATTAGATTAGGGACTAGGCTTTCATGTAAACATTAAAGTGTTAAAAGGAATTGTTCCTTGTTTTTTTTTTGTTTTTTTTTTATATGAAAACGGTACTTACTTAAAAACACGCCTGTATTACATATATCATTGAGTTCTTTTGAATTAGTTTACTGACATATTCAGTTGCGGAGTTAAAGTATGATTTTTATTAAAATTACATATGATTCTTTAAACAATTTATTTATATACGTATAAAGTTTTGCTTTAAAAATTATATTTAAAATTACATTAAAAGATATCAAAATGAAAATGAAAATAATGAAACTGAAAATATTTATTTCTTAAATCATAACTGTACACATATTCTAAATATGTATTATAAGTTTCAAAGAAATTTCAGCTGTTTCTACTCTCCTAGCAATATGTCAAAAATAACCGCTTCCTCTCTCCGTAAGCAGACGACAGATGCTAGTTTTCATGCAAAAAGCCAGATGTTGCTCTGAAATCAAACTTGCAGGGAAAGTATAGGGAGTCGTCCATCCTGTTTCGTTCATCCATGGCTTCACGCTGTAATTAATGACGTAATTACGAATGAAGGTGTGAAGCAGCCATCGAGATTTAATACTAACTTATTAGATTTAATTAGTGTTAGACCTCGATGGAAGCAGCAAACGACTGTTAGTAGAAGTAAAAAACTGAAAAGATACGCAAAAGATATGTAAGCAAATATTGAAGCAACTTTTTTAATATTCATGGCTGCATCTTTTAACCAATCAGAAGCGCGTAAAAATTTCGTGTAAGCGCTTTTGATTAGCTAATGGAACCAGCGATAGTGTAAAATCTGCTTCAATACATGTTTACTTATGTAAATGCATAAAAAAAAAATCATAATCATTATTAAGGAGCGGAAGAATGGAGCTACTTATTGGTTTTTTATAAAGTCAGTCCGTCCCCTTCATAATTCCTACATTTTTGAAATTCGGAATGTAGCTTACTATGGGCATGTGCACCTTCAATATTTATTTTGGTTTAGATTGGTGCACTGGAGTCGGAATTACGGGGGTGGGATTCAGAGAGGGCAAAAGATCTATGTGCTATTTAGGTATGTAAAGGAGTGAAATTTAGCATACAGATTCCTCTAGGTAAGATCTACATTATGAAGTTTAGGTCCGATTGTTCCAGTGGGGTCGGAATTGCGGGAGTGGCAATGACTTGGTCGTTAGAACTATGGCAACATATGGCATGTGATATGTCATTCCATCGGAAAAAATGAGAAAGGAAAGAAGATACGAGCTTTTTTACATTTTCTACACACTGCGTTCGAGAAAATCAATTTTTTGATTAAAAAACTTGGGGGGAGTTAAATAGTGCAGATAAAGTGGTAAAAATAGATGACCGCAGGGTCTGTTACCTGCCTTACCCTTCGGTCTATTTTTATGCTCGAAGGCCTTAAGCCAGTATGTCCCATGAGCACAAATATGCTACATCACAGTTCGGAATTTTTTTGAGCCAAACAAGCGATTTTTTTTACTATATCTCTCAATGTTACAGATCCGCAACACTTTTTGATCAGTAGTAATTGTTTCAGCCACTAGATGCCAGCACTAATTTTTAAAAAAATTCCCGCCGAGAACCATGCAGGATCCCAGCTCGTCAGGCCAAAGTGGCTCCGGTAAAATGACCTTTACCTAAAACATTTTATATTCAAAAAGTATTATTTTGCTTTATATTTACTTATAACAGTCTAAACTAAAATAATCACGTGGTTTTGACTGACGAACGTAAAAAATTATGCCCGTTTCAGTAGTGTAAAGTCACATGTTGCATATTTGCAACATTGGTTCATTTGTATACTTTTGATGTTCAGTTTCAATTTTCTTTGAAATAAGGCATAAATAAATTACTGTGTGATTATAAAAATAATTAAATATAAAAACTTTATTTTTATATTTTTAATGTAACGTACAGTACCAAATTTAAGCAAGACAATATTGTTTAGGTTATTATATAAATAAATAACTATATAAATAAATAGGTAAAGTGCATGCAAAAGTCCATAAAAATAATTTCAACAAAGTAAAAAAGTAATTATAAAATAGGCTACATAATTTTATAATTACTTTGTATGTTATTTTCAGCCACTTGTCGCCCTAAGAAGAGTAAACCACTAACAGCTGAAGACATTTTTGACCTAATTCAAAGATCTGATAGTGAATTTAGTGACATTGACACTAGTGATACTGATGATGATATAAGAGAATATCAGCTGCATAAACTCTGTACAATTGATAATGAAGAATTATCTGAAGATGGTGAACCCAATGATGTACCTGATGTGCCAGTATTGCAAGCTCAAGAACAAGCTTCTCAAACAGGACCGACTGCAGATGAGCTGAAGGAAGATTGTAAGAACTCATTATGGAAAGACGTGGAGTTTGATACCCAATTGCCCGATTTCAGCGATGATTTTCCGGAACCCCCAGATATTGATCTAAGTGCTTATGAGTATGTTCGTATGTTCATAACAGAAGAAATGATTGAAGAGATTGCCACTCAAACCAACATTTACAGCATTCAAAAAGAAGGAGAATGCATGGACACTAATTCATCTGAAATAGAAATATTACTTGGCCTTTTTTGAAAATGGGACTTGTGAGCATGAAGAGAAACACAGCTTATTGGGAAACCAGCACCCGTTATGCACCAATTGCTGATAACATGTCACGAAACAGATGGCAAAAATTCCTAAGTCACCTTCATTTTGTTAACAATCGGATGCATCAGATGAAGATAAATCAGACAAAGCATGGAAGATCCGACCATGGCTAAAGTCATTGGTTACTCAATTCTTAAAAATTCCAGAAGAAAAAAAGATGTCTGTAGATGAGATAATGGTGTCATTCCGAGGCAGATCACTACTAAGGCAATATCTTCCAAAAAAGCCGCACAAGTGGGGTTTGAAGCTATGAGGACGAGCAGGGACTTCAGGATTTCTGTATGACTTCGACATTTACCAGGGTAAAAACCAAAAAAATGATCAATACTGTGCCTTAGGATTGGGACCAGGGGTTGTACTCCAGTTATCTGAAACAATGTCTACTAATGGTCCATCACACATTACAGCAGATAATTATTTTACAACTTTACCACTAATTGGGAAGCTGATGGAAAAGGGAATTTACTACACTGGTACTGCACAAGCCAACAGGGTTAACAATTGTAAGCTCCCCAGTGAAGCAGTACTGAAGAAAAAAGGAAGAGGTGCCTCATCTCAAATTGTTACAACCATCCAAAACACAGATATTGCAGCAGTTAGATGGTATGATAATCGATGCTGCACAGTATTGTCATCTTGTGTAGGAGTGTCTCCAATAAAAAAAGTTACCAGATGGGACCGGTCAGAGAAAAAAAAAAGAATTGAAGTTGACTGCCCATCCATTATTTCGTTTTACAACAGCACAATGGGAGGGATTGATCTTTTGGATTACCTAACCTCACTCTACAAGTATCACCAACAAAGTAAAAGGTGGTACCTTTATATTTTTTGGCACACTGTAATAATAACAGTAGTGAATGGTTGGATTCTTTACCGTCGGCATTGCAAACAGAAGCACATCGAAAAAGTAACCCACTGAGGATCTTCATTGCTGAGGCAGCTGACGCCTTTATTTTGGCAAAAAAGAAGAAAAAAAAGAGGACGACCATCAGATGAAGGAATTCCTTCCCTTCCTTCATCTATGAAGAAAAAAACTTTCACAATAGTCCCCGTGAGTGATGTAAGAAAAGATCAAGTGGCTCATTGGCCTGTTTGGAAAGTTAAAAGAAATCGCTGCAAGTTTTGTACCAAAGGTTTCACATATGTTTGGTGTACAAAATGTGAAGTAGCACTCTGCCTAAATAAAGACCGAAATTGTTTTTATAATTTTCACCAATAAATGTTTCTTTTATAATAAATGCTTGAATAAGAAAAACCCCACATATAATACTTTTGACTTAACTTTTTTTACCAATGTATCCTATATGCAAACTGTCATAATATAAAAAGAATTTCAAAATATTTTTTTTTTTACTTGTGTATTTATGTTATATGAACCATAATAAATAAGTTCTCAAAGTTTCAGAATTTTTCTTCAAGCGTTTTATTGTTTGGAATATACTGGGTTAACCTACTCGGGGGGGGGGGGGGGGGGATATTTTCTAGTTAATAAATGCATAAATGTATTTCTGCTTCACTGCTAAAGCTCCTCCTTGGAATGTTTACAAGATTTTATTTCTGTTAAAAAATAAATTCCTTCTTTATTTGAATTTTCCCACTATCCACTCTTTTTCCCAACGAACCTGGCCAAATTCAGCCAGGTACAGCTCTGTCAGTTCCAGATAGCGCATTACAAAATTTAAATGCATATAACTGAAATTCTATTACAGATAAGTTGCTATTTTTTTCAGATACTTCATTTCTAATATATCCATTTAAATTTTAAAATTAAATGATAATATATAAAAACTAATGATTTTCCACAGGTGCTGTCAAAGGAGGGGGGTGAAATCATGACAATAAAAAAAGCTTATAGGAATTCCCTATCATCAATAAAAACTTCAAACTGCATTTGTTGAATTCTTGAAAGTTTTATAATTAATTGCAAATATATATCCCAAATTTATTAATAATCAATAATATTCGACATTTTAGAAAGCATGTGTACTTGAGATGGAGAAACTTAACAACATCCAAAAATACGAGTTTATTATAAGATTCAGGGGCACAGTTGAATCATTTAATGATTGAATTATCTTATAATGATTCCTTATATTCATGTTTTAAAACTTTTTTTTTGTAAATTATATTTTTTTCATAAGTTATTTCACAAAAATTAAAACCATTGCTGAGTAGATCCTTTTTTGATGACATCATTAAGAAAGTACCTAGCCAACTAGAAGGACAGGCTGGGCACTTAAAAGTCACATGACCAGGATAGATCGAGCAGCAATCCAATCTTCATTGTTTAAAACAAACGAAAAGACACTGATTGTTGAAATGCATGATAGAAACAATGAAGTTTGGATTGTTGCTCGATCTACTTTGGTCATGTGATTTTTTAGTGCCCTGGCCTGTCTTTTTCGTCGGCTATGGAAAGTACCCGAGGCCAATGAGAGACAGGCCAGGGCACTCAAAAGTCACCTGACTATTGGGGTCCGGGCAACAATCCATCCTTCAATGTTTTCAACTACAGTGGCTAGAAGTAACAGTGTGTCAATTGAATAGAGAAGCGTACTGATGCAACACCACCTAAAGAGAAATCCTGAGTGTGGAAACGTCATACATTGTTAAAACGTCATAGGTAGTCATCTTTAATCGCATTTCTACCAATAATAAGCCCAAAATCATGACTAGGTATGACGACGTAACAATATATGAAATTTTCGCATTCAGGCTTTGAGTAGAGGTGGTGTTGACTGATGACACCGCCAGATGGCATGAGTATCTAATGCGCTGACAATTACTTTAAAATGCATGGCATTCAATGTAAGTTTAAGAGCATTAAAGGTTTAAAAATAATTGTTTAATAAAATAAAATAAGATTGTAAACTTGAAATAATATGCAGATAAACCTAATTAATTGTATAATAATTAATTGTTATGAACTTGTGAATATCTTTTCCTCCCATCTGCCATGTTTCTTTCTTTGTGCCTTTTCTTAATCCCAGTATAATTGAAGAAGACGAATTTCAATAGGGCTTTTTCACTACGCATCATCTTGACGTCAATGCCGCCATACTGGATCACAAAAAAGTCGTTACTCTCTAGTTTCGCTTTCACAATCATCGCATTCACTCAAGAAATCAGTTAAGCATTGTTGTTGAGTATTGTTTTTTGGAAGATTCGTATAATACGCTGACCTTGCCAAAGCGAATAGCGTGCGAAAGCGTTTTTGTTATCCAATATGGCTGACCTGCTAACAATGATCCAAACCCACAGTGCATTATATAGTCACGTGCTGTAAAAGCTCTATAGCTAACGATGTTAACAATTACTGCCGAAATTCTACCTTTGATTCCCTGAAACTGAAACTTTATTAAGGTTTTAGTTTCGAATTGCTAGTTCACCAGTCCGAACACAAGGATCGCTAGTTATTTCCGCATTTCAAAAAAAGTGCTGAACTTCGCTTCCCGTTCTCCCTATTCCCTGGTATAATAATGAAAAATCAATAAACATAAATGATAAGGAATTAAAAGGAGAAGAACGACGAGATCTTTCGTCCTGACCTCAGGACATATTCAGGTCATCTGGCTTGGTTTAAAGTTTATGGGCCCTCCCCTTCTTCATGGACATTTCGCGGTGTTGGATGTCAGGCAAGAGTTATGGCTTTTGCAGGGAGGACTAACTTGGGGGTTTAATGGACAGTGTGGGATGGATTCAGGAGGTAAAAATGTAAACAAAACGAAAATAGTCGAACTTAAAATCAGCATAAATATTGATATGAAACTAGATCTAATTATAGAATTAGAACCAAATTTGGGTGGATTTGATAAGAGAATAAATATTGAGATAAAAGTAGATCTAATTATAAAATTAATTGCCAATTTGGGTGGATTTGATAAGAGCAACTTGCCAAATTGTTGTTATCTTTTTTTATCATGTCCATAAAAAACGGGTGATTGTGTTTTCAATGAAATCCGGCAGGTGTCTCCACGTGTTGCGTTTTCTCTCACACAATGATAGGTTCATGAAATAGTCAACAGAAGTCGCTGTCCTCAATTGAGTTTCTCTCCATAAGTACTTTCGGTTGGGGAGACAAAAAAATACGATGATAGGAGGTATTATTTGCCTTTGAACTTCCAACTTAACTGCATTAAACAAAAGTTGAAAACCTTTCCAGCAAATAACTGTTCATCTCTCCAGTGAAGGATTTCATTTTTTACACAATAAATAGAAAAGTAGCTTATGCGATCGGTTTGTTCAGACGTCTATCCATCTGTCTGTGGACACAATTCCAACAATGCATTGCGGTGAATTTACCAGCAATGGGGTGCATACGTATAGTGAATTGCTGGAAGAGACGAATCAGCCTTGCATTGGGGAAAACGCGTGCCGAGCACTTCGTTTCGGTTCTGCACGTGCTCTAAATGTTGTTGAGATGGTGCGCGTGCAGGATGCACGTGATTGAAGATTATAAAAAGGGGATGTCACTGCCTAAACCAAAAGAAATTCTTTATTTGCAGGGAGTTTATTATTTAATATGATAACTTGAAAACCAATTAACTTTTTCAAATATGGGACAGAGCACCAAGAAGGTGAGATAGCCGGAATAGGTACGGTAGCACGTGCTTTAATGGGACTATTATGACACTCTCTTAAAAATTTCCAATGATAAAATATGGCATATAACATATCTAAAAACTCGTAAAGACGTATCATGAACGATTATGACAAATATTTAATAATGGCCGAAATTTGTTTACAAGTACAGTCATAGACAAAAATAAAGCTCCCTTGCTCTATGCTGCTATATTTTTAAATGAGCGTTTATTACTTTGCCACCAGGTATCTAATATCATTTAGTTCAGTCAGAAAATTATCTACATTTTTAACCAATAAAATCATACCATCCTGTTTTAAACGCTCATTTAAAAATATAGCAGCACAGAGTGAGGGAGCATTTTTTATTGTCCATGACTGTACATGTTCTAATGATGCCATATGTCACCTTTAGAATATTTAAAGCTAAGATATACCATGTAATATATCAAACATCCGATAATGATTCATCATGAATAAAAAAAAATGAAGTGTTTAATAACTGTTGAAATTAGTTTACTAAGTACGTGCTCTAATGCTATCATATGATACCGCTGGAACTTTCCATTTTAAAATATGGCATGTAATATATCAAACAGCTCGTAAAAACGTGCCATGAATGAATATAATGAGTAATTAATGGTAATGAAAATTTTTTTAGTAGTACGTATCCTAATCATACTATATGGTACCACTGAAACTTTCAATGCTAAGATATGGCGTGTAATATATCAAACAACCCGTAACGAAGTAGCATGAATGAACATAAGGATGTAAGGGCATGTGCATAGATAGGATAAAAACTGAAACACTTTTAGTAGTATAGCACCAGCATTGGTAGAAAGGGGGGAGGTGCGTGCACCCCTTTACTTGGTGTTTAAAGGGTTAAAAGTTGTCAAAGGGTTAAGTTTAATGGTTTTTTTATTGTTTTAATTGGTTTTTAATTGGTTTAAATTGATTTTAATGAAAATGAATTGGTTTTTAATTGAATTTAATGATAATTAATAATTTTTAATGTATAACCAGGTGTTGACTTACAGGTAATCAAAGGGTCCAAAGGGTTACAAGGTATTCAGGTGACCAAAGGGTCAACAGGTATGGTGGTGTTACATTACAGGTAACCAAAGGCTCTAGGGGCCAATGGGTTGACAGGTGTTTGATTGATCGTCGAGTTCACGGTGATGGATGGGTTTTTACATTAGGCCTAATCTGGTCCATCACATTCGTTTTTACCTAATTACTAATTTTCTATTGCGTTTAAAACCACCAGATTTTTTGTTATTTTCTTCGCTAAGTACTCTTCCTAATTATCATTATTGATTCAAGGTTCTCAGTTCAAATTAATTCAAAATTAATTTAATTCTAATCTAAATTAATTCAAAATAAATTATCAGTTCCAAATTTATCCAAAATTAAGTTAATTCTAATCTAAATTAATTCAAAATAAATTATCAGTTCGAAATTTATCCAAAATTAAGTTAATTCTAAGGCAATTTTTTTCATTTTAAATTGTCGACAAGTTCAAATTAATTAAAAATAAATTATTTTCGGTTCCAAATTTAACTCAAATTAAAATTAATGCAATTAGAAATTAATTCAAATGTAATCAGGTGTAAAAAAAATACGCATTGGCACAAAGTAGAAGTTTTAATTTATTTTATTTTTTCTTCTTTAAAAAAAAAATCCAAAAAATCCCATCATTTACACATTCACCAAAAAACTTTCGTTCCAGTTGTCGAGCTACTCCTTGCACAGCTGAGCAAGTACAATAATTTTCATTTTGTTTATTAAATATTGGGTTATGCATGCCCTCTTCAGATATTGAGGTTATCAATGTTTCTGCATCCTGAACATCTGCCTGAAATAACTGGCTTAACATTTCTCATTGTTCTGTTCCATAGCCATAGAATGTTTTAAATTCCTTCTTTCATTTTTCAGTCAACACCATCAATTGCGAATAGGGTACATGTCCGGAAAAGATTGATTTTAACCCTGGATACATGTAATCTATTTCTTTTATTCTTAACCAGTCTACAGGAGTTATGTTTATTTTCATTTGCAGGTAAAAAGAAGTTATAATACTCGCTAATCCGTTTCCATCAAATATCTAATTCATATATCTCTTCTTTCTCCAATAAACGCAGATTATATATGCACGCAGTTGAAATTGAATTTACAAGTATTTCTCTGCGGCACATATAAATGGCGTTCAGGTCCACAGCAAGTCCTATTACTTTAAAATATACATATAATAAACTCCATTAGTGGGCTACTCTAGGCGTTTTTTTTAAAAACTAACTCTAAATTCTCTTACAAGTAATTTATACCTACTTTTCTCGTTACTTGTTGAAGACATCTCCTTTGAAGACTTTTGCTTGGTGTTGCTCCTGCCTCGTTTACTAAAAGACTAAAGCTCACCCGCGGATTGGGGACTGGTACCCACCAATTCACTCTGCACTACCCCCATCACCCCTCTTTATGTTAATAATGAAAACTCCTGCTCACATACCCCTCCTCATCTGCCATCATGTCTACTCTTTAGGCTAATCTAAATTATTATCATTATTCGAATTGAAGATTATGTTTTACACCCATTATTAACGTTTAATTATATGGTATATGAAAAAATAATCTCTTTCCAGTCGTGTGGCTATTTCATGTGCCCCCGAACAAAATCCGTTGTCTGGGTTATTTTTAAAAATAGGATTGTGAGAGTCGTCCTCAGCCAAAGGTATTACCAAGTTTTCGGCATCATGCAACGCACCTTTAGTAGTTTACTCAGCATTTGACATTGTTCAGTTCCATAACTATAGAATGTATTAAAAGCGTTTTTCCAATGTTCAAGCTGTGCTGCTAGTTGTGAATAAGGCACCTTATCATGAAATATACGGTTATAGTTCATCTTTTTTTTTATTCTTGTCCAATCTTCATCAGTTATGTTAATTTCATCTGTAGGTAATAGGAAACTGTAGTTTCCTCTCACTCGCCCGCCTTTGTGTTCAACTAAATCTCTAGCATTATAATCTAATAGGTAGAGATTATATATGCATACAAATAAAATTTCTTTTACAAGTATTTTTCCACTGCTAATATAAATGGCGTTCAGTTCCACTGCGACTCCTAATACTTTAAAATATACATATAATAAACTCCAATTAGTGGGCTACTCTATGCGTTTTTTAAAAACTAACTCTAAATTCTCTTACAAGTAATTTCTACCTACTTTTCTCGTTACTTGTTGATGACATCTCCTTTGTAGACTTTTGCTTGGTGTTGCTCCTGCCTCGCTTTCTAAAAGACTAAAGCTCACCCAATGACTGGGGACTGGTTCCCACCAATTTGTTCTGCACTACCCCCATCACCCCTCTTTCTGTTAACAATGAAAACTCCTGCTCCCATATGCCCCGGCATCAGACGTTATGTCTAAACCTACCCCCTCTTTTACGACTTAAATGCTTCATTCGTTTTGCTAGTGTATTATTTTCTAAATTTTATGTCCCACTAGTGCCTTTTTATAACTTCTTTACTTTAACATCTTTTTATTTTAATGTTGTATCGTTACTCATTAAGGTTAACATTATTTTCAGGATTTCTTCGTGTCTTTTCATAAAGTGTAATGTTATTATTATTATAATTATTATTAACCACATACATTTATTCTGTATTAACATCGACTTTGGTCCTTCAAATGGCTTAGAATCCATTGTGACTGCTAAGTATTTTTACAATATCCCAATGATTTTTCTTATGCTCAGTTAGCTATAAATCTATTTTTCTTTGACATTGACGATGTTTTAATACATGCCATCACTTCACGTGTTTTTTCACATCTGATTCATTCCGAATTAGACCTGCTAATGTTATTCCATCATATTCAGACTTATATGTAAATTTTTAGTATATCTATCCATTTTCTAAATGTTCACAATAAAAGCTGTTATATAGAAAATTGATGCTTCATTCAACAACCCCAACAATTGAAACACACTTGTCCATAACCCACCCTTACTAGCTAATTACATCATCTCCCTCATTTATCATCATTTCGAATGGGCAGTTCTTTCAATTAAGAACATCATTTATTGCTCTTACTATTGGGTCGCTCTGAGCTTGACATGTTAAATTCTCACCTTACTGGTTAATACATGATAATATATGTTAATTATTACTATACCTATTTTTGCTTAAATACTGAGATATTTTGCTCGTCCAGTCACTGATTCTCCTATCGAATTTTCGTTCGAGTTTCAACTCTCACCGTTTCTTCAACCACATTCACCTGTGAATCAACATTTGATCAGTAAGTATTATTATTATTATTATTATTAATATTAGTTTACTTTTCACATATATATATTCTCTCTCTATCTCTTACTCTTTGGGGGTTGTTCTTTAGTGGCTTACTCATCATTTAATTCCGGTTCATCATCTAACGCTGTACATACCAGCCCTGGATTCTACAGAGTGCGTTCGCAACCGTCTTTTTCAGTATGAATTTTTCTATTTTTCTTTCTCTCTTTCTCTTTTTTTTATTTTCAATCTTTTCTATTTTACAATTTATTTTTTTCTTTCATTCAGACCGAGATCAATTCACCAGCATCTCAAACTGCTAATACAAGAGTTGAGGCAGGGGAATTTATTAGAGTTGAGCCAGTTAGTAGTTTATCTCTTACATTGTTATTTTTGTTTAAAGTGTTCTTTTTGATATAATAATTTGTATTTTCATATTTAGCATCGCAAACCCTTACATTACTCTGAAATCAATGGTTCTGATATCCCCGGACCCCTAATCCCATCAAAAAGGCACCGTACGCCATCACCCCCACCTACATCACGTGTAGTTTCTGAACAGCTGTCGGAGGTCTTCAAGCCAAATCGGTTTCATATGCCAACTTTTGACGACCTGTTTGCGATGGTTCAGAAACCGTCTATAGAAGCTCCAGCAGAAGGTGAGGAGGGTAGTGGCAACGAGGATTTTGAAGATCCTGAATACAGGGTGAGACACGAGTGGCCCCTACTTAGAGAGCGTGCTAGGCCTGTAAGTATTTATTTATACTTTTTACCTATAAACTTTAACTTCTTTTTAATTTATATCTCTGATAGGGGTTTCCTTCTCTCTTTTTTTCTTCCTTTTTATCCACGTAGTTCCAAACTGAAGTGTATTCGTTTTGTGTATACGATCCGTATTAATTTATTGAACAGTAATGTTAACAGATTCGGTCCTTTTAATCATGGAATAAAGGATCTGACTGATGATACTATTATTAAACGCAGTCCTAATTTTAAAATTCTTGATGATTGTTATGCTGCTGCACAAACAAAATTGGATTATATTTTAACTGAACTAAAATGTTTTGATAAAGTTCATACCTAAGTTGAAGTTAAACTTTTTGAAAAAGAGATCCTGTACAGACAATGTCTTAATTTTCGTCTTCTCATATATGTTGGTCCTTCAGGATTTTGCAATAGAATTTTTGCTTCCTCGTGTTTTTCAATTAAAAAGACGGTTTCTACACTTAAACGTACTGGCTATCAGTTCCAAACGCTGTCAGAACTTTTTGAACCCGATGATTTGAACGGTTTTGCACTTGCAATTGAAAACATTTTGACAAATTGTGATATTGCAGATAGTCATTTTGTTTCATGTCAAACCTATCATTTATTTAATGCTGCAAAGAACGTTCAAGTGATTCTAGGCTCTTTTCATGTTTATGAACGTGATTATTTACACAGATAAACAACTCATGTTAGAAGATGAAATGGATGATAAAACTATTAAATTTTTTGCTCTAATGCTTATTCATTTCCCGCATTTTTTTCGTCATAAACTTAATTCCGTTTGTAATGTTTAATTTACCTACACACTGATCTTTCATCTCTTTTACATTCTAGTGCACTGAATTGGCTAGCCATGTTACTTACACCAAAATACATTTAGTACTACTGTGAAAAAATAGTACAGGGGAACTTTTTTTGTCATTATCGAGAAAAAGAAAAACCAAAACGACCTTCTGTTTCAAATTGGCGCACTTTCTATAATTTGAAATTCTATAATCAGGGTTGGCTGCATCTGACATTAGAGCGAAGGCAGGTTTACTTCTGTATAATCTTAGGCGAAAATCCAGCGAGTTTAACAGCAAACGATTCTGACGAAATATATCCTGATGTATAGATCCTTCTAAGTAATAGACTCCATTACGAGCGAGACTTTTGCATGATTTAAACCCTATATTTGCATCGTCTATACTATCCATTTTCCCTGATGTGTCTTTATAAAATCCAGAAGTCGTTAACTGAGTTGATTTAGCAGCCCGACCATAATTCAGAAGAGTTTCTAAATAAGCTCTATACGGATATAAGTTATTGCTATGACTAATGAGTGTGTCGCCTAAAAAACAATCGACTTGGGAGAATAATGAGTGAAGGATAAGATTCACGGGGCCTGTTTTATCACCAGGTGGGATAGGTGCATTAGTGATAATAACTTCTAAATTGATTGTAGGTTGGTCTAGATCGATGTAAAAGTCAGTTAATCCTGGAACAAAGAATTCAATTGGACCGTCTTGGTTTATGATGGTGGTCGGTTGGTAACCCACCATGTGTCTCTTCTCTTGTTGACCGCTCGTATGGGGAATTGAAAAAATATCTAGGTCACTATTTACGCATTCTGAGCTGTACACGTGTATCACAGCCGCCATGGTGATGCTTTAGGCGAAAATAGAGGATAAAGGACGGATGTGTAAAGTTCTCTTTGACTTCTTCATATTTTTCTGCTGCTTCCTCTTCTTTCTCCTCTGAGACTTTTTTAACGTTGCTGAGCGAATTGCTTTTCTATCTTCTTCTTCTTCTACTGCTTCTTCTTCTACTATTTTTGTTCAGCAGGAAGGCATCCAGACTGTGAACTCTGGGTCTTTTGGCTGATGAATGAGCCGTAATCAATGAATAACGTCTTTTAACCCTACCTCTACCCCTATTTTTCTGAATCCTGGAACCCATTGAAGACAGGTATCCCTCGACCTTTCTGACTTAAATAATAACGTAAAATAGCCTCTTGGCTCGGATGATATGGAACATGCATTTTGAAGGAGAGAAAGATAGAAGCGTCTGAGCTCTACAACTGCTTCTGATAGAAATGTAATTTTAAAACGCTAACAGATCCCCATGATCTGAATGCACTGCGATTTCAATCGTGTCAAAGACTATTTTCTTAATAGATAGTAATCAGGTGTAGGGAAAGTTTGATAAACCATTTCGCGTCTAGCTTGTGATATGGGAATAATCCGTAGGAGTGGTGCAAAAGTATTTCCAACAACTTGAGGCTGAATTATATCTCTATATAAATAATAGCTATGGATTCCTCTTGTAAGATCTATAGGAATCAAACCATCCCCCTGCGTGAGTTCGACGTTGCACTGGTCTGAATTTAAACCTAGAGTATGACAAAAACCCTTACTAAATCTGATGTAGCGTTTCTCTTTACATTGGAAGTGAAAACATTTGTTATACGTGAAATTAATGTTGTAAAAGGGCTTTTCTTCTAGTGGTATCGAATTCACTAACGCATTCACAATATCACTACGTTTATCGTAATACCCCTCGGGAATTTTTAATTCACTAATTCGAGGCCAATCTTCGGATCGTATACAGCAATATTCATGAAACCATCATGAACAGCATTTAACGGAATTTTCGTAGGTGTTTTAAATTTCTTATTCAGGAACTGTAAAGGGACAGACCCGAGATTCGACACAACTGGGAATTCAATGTAACGACCTCTGTAACCAAAAAATACTAACGACCTCTGTAACCATTATCCAAGGTGACCTCGATTCCATAGAGTCCTAATTGAGTAAAAAATCAAGGAGGGCCTCTGTATTTTGGATTTGGATGGTCTTTATATCAACAACGTGTTGGAATATAGGTGCGATCTCTGGGAACTTTAACACAGCAGAAAGTTTTGAAAACCATTCGAACGTTTTGGAAAAATCAGGAATGAGCAATACACGCCCTTCCAAGAACTGATCTGGTTTTAAATTAAACAACTCACAGGACGTTCTTGTGGTGAAACGAATTTGCGTATTAGGATGTAAACTCAAGATGACATAGTTGCTGATATCTCGGTCGTGGAAAAATACAATATCCTTCAAATAGGCTTGTAATGCTGTATCCACTCGGTGTGCTAACTCTTTAAGAGTGGGTGATTTGACGGGTTCAGCAATCTTAAGCGTGATTTGCTTCTCAATTATAAAAATTTTGAATACCTATGGTAAAACTGTTGTTAACAGCTGTAATATTCTTGAAAAGTGCTGGGTAATGAACTTCAGTCAAACCGACTTCCCACTGTCCTTTGAATTGTAATGTGTGTGGTAATAGGGTGATAAAGTGAGCTGTTGTATTAACATGTTTTCCAACGCCCGATTACGTGTTGGACGGAAGTGTTACGCAGAAATCGGACTCTGCGTACATGTTGGGAAATCAACTGGGCTACTGATTGCGCCATTTAACGAGTGCCTCTAGTACACCCCCTCTCTTTCTCCATCTTAATATCCTTTCGATGACAAAAATTTCAGGGTTTTTCACTCGTTGTAGTTCTTGCTCGTAAAACACACCTGCAATCTCGTCGCCATTATAATCTTTAATTTTATATACGCATTATAATTTTTGATACCGAAAAAACTTCCTCTGTCCAATTCGGCAAATAACCTTTCTCAAATATATTTTTGACTCTTGAAATGCGTACTAAGTCACCAATTTTTAATTTCGGAATCGTATGGGGTGCTGAATTGTAATAAAGACGTTGTTTCAACCACAAGGTTGATACATTACGATCGTTCACAGCAGCCGGTGCTATACCTAAAGATCTGTGACCACGATTGTTGTAGCTTTCAACAAGAGCAGGTAAGATGTCATTGTAGCGTTGTTTGTTGGTATAAGTGAAAAACCTAAACATTCGCCCCTTCAAGGTGCGGTTAAAACGCTCAGCTGTGGCTGCTTTTAAATCCGACTCTGTTGCAAAGAATATAATATTGAGTCGTTTAAAATAATCTTGAACGTGCTTATTTAAAAATTCTTTACCTTTATCACTGTTAATTTTTAGAGGAACTTGCCCTTCTGTAAAGATTTTTTGAAAAGCTTTCTGAAGCTCAGGACCCGTCTTGGATTTTAAAGGCATAACCCACGCAAAACGCGAGAACACATCGATGCATGTGAGAAGAAATTTATACCCATCATTCTACTTTGACAACTGCTTAGGTCGACTAAATCTACTTGAAATTGATCGAATGATGCAAAAACACGCATGCGATTACGAGGGTAGCGATGTTTAATAGGTTTATGTAACGTGTAAGTTGCAACACTACTTAACCAATCACGTGTATCTTTTTCTGACTGGTTTGTTTGTATAGCTAAACCACGAACACTACCAAACCCTGCTGGGTTTTCAGGTTGAAAATAGACTTGTTCCATGTCTAACAAACAAATAAAAGCAATCGGAGTGATCAGAAGTATTTAAAAAAAATACGGTAAATAGAGGATGTGAAAAACAATAAAAACACAACCTGAGCACCTTGAATCAATAATGATAATTAAGAAGAGTAGCGTTCTTAAACTCACTGTTTTTAAGCAGTTTAGAGTGCCTGATTTGTTAAAGACTAAAAATATTTTTAAATAATATTTACAACATTAATTTATACAATAATTAAAAAGTTAAAAAACTTTCTCATTTTAATTTTCTGTTTTTTGCAGGGCCATCGCACAGTTCGCACCCTTTATTCAATTATTTTTATTCATGTTTTATATTAAGAGAAGAACGAGACACAAGAACCCTGGAATACAATAAATAATAAATATTAATTAAAAATACAAATTAGATAAAAAATAAGATATAAAAAACAAAAATAATTAATCAAAATCAAAATAAAAAGCTGACATTTCGGATAGGGCCTATCCTTTATCAAAGCAAAAAAGGATAATTCTCTAAAAGCAAATAGAATATTAGAGAATTATCCTGAAGTTATGAAAGTTGTACTCGACAATCGACAATCAAACAGTGTAGTGTATCGGTAGTCATGTGGAACTTGAAGCATAGCTTCCATAATCTCACCCTTCATAATCATATTCCAAGGGAAATACACTGAACTAGAAAAGAAGCCTGATGTACCCACATAGGTCATCCAAAGTATGAAAGAAAATTGCCTCCTCTTGGTGGAGGAAAATTTGATTGACGATTGTCTGAAGTAGCAGTATATTACATAGTAAGCCACAGAAAAAACGAAAGAATTTATGAAACCCAGTAATCTGGGAAGATGACATTATCAATGTCATCAAAATTGACATCAAGGATATGTCTTGGATTACGATGCCTTTTTCTATGTAGAGAATGTTTTAGAATGCCAGAGACTAGATCATTATCATGATTTGCCATAATAGGCAGCACGGTTTTCATGAGCTCTTGAACATATTTCCCGACATGGGTCATATCGAAATCATTATGAATGGAGTAATTGCGAGCAATTCTCCTATCTAATTGTGCAATAGTCCTTAGGGTAATGTTCTGGAAAGTTTGGAGTTCCTTCCATCTTGTCTTGCAAATCGTAGCCCAGACGGGCATGCCATATAGAAAGTTGTACTAACGGACGGGTTTATATATAGTTTGCATGGGGAATAGTAAGACAGTATTGGCTGACAAACAAGAAGAGAACAAATGTGAATAATTAGACGAACTGTTGGGATAGGACAGAACGGAGGACAAATAGGAAATAATAAGGGGGCGGCGAGAAAAGTGTAATAGGATGAAACATATGAAAGTGAAATTATAAAAACGTTTAGGAATGATAGGGTGCCTAGCAAAAAGATTACGTAAAATTATTCCTGATTATTAGTAGACAAAAAAGGGGGCTGTCATGAAAGAATATTATTGACATTGTTCAAAATTATCGATTTTATGATTCCCTGACTGTACTCGGTTTAAAAAAATAAAAATTCCCTGACCATTCCCGGTCGCTAGTCACCCTGTAAAATAGTCCCACATGTAAGAGCATCGGGTCAAAGGTAAAAAATATGAAAGGACATTGAAGAACCTTGAAAAGAAGAAATAAAAGATAAGATAAAGAAAGAAGAAAAGGGCCCATAAGGCTTGCGACAAATTAAGGAATAGCTGAAGTTGGAAGGGGACATGGGAAAGGTAATGAGGGAATGGTGCCTTTGCTAAGGTTAATGCCATTAGGGGTGAGGGAATTGAATTTCTAAATAAGAAAAGACTCGAATTGCTTTCTTTCTTTTTTGTTATGGAAGTTACTACGAAGAACATAAAGGCTGATGGCCTGTAAAGAGTGGCCAGGGGAATTAAAGTGTTTAGCGACAGGGGTGTCAGCATTGCTAAGGATGTCGAATTTATGTCCGGCAAATCTGGCACGTATGGTATTGCCTGTCTCACCGACATACTGTTTCAAAAATATTATTCAAAATTGTAAAACAAATTGTAAAACAAAATATTATTCATGTTTTACAATTAATATTTATTCAAAAAAATTTTTAAAACATTCCCAGCATTTTTATTATAAATTCTGATATTTTATTTTCTGTGTTTTTATTTGCAATGATATTTATTACTCTTTAGCATTGCCCTTTATGTATCTTCTGCCGTGACGTCCTCTGCGTGACATCACAGCCCAACAACCAATGACCCCATGTAGCACACGATCTCTTCAGGAGGTTTTAACAAGGTCCCATTAAGGCTGGGCTTGGTCTTTAAGAACGTCTTTAAGATATGTTAAAGATGTCCCAAATAGACCAAAATGTCCTTTAGATGAAAATATGAAAAATATCCTTTAGGTGAAAATATGGGTTTCTTGCATGTTTTTGGCTGAGAATAACGAATCTGTAATTACACTGGTGGACATTAACAGGACAAACACATTTTCGTGGATTTCTCTAAAACTACTGGACCGATTCCATTGAATTTGGGGGTTGAAGCAAGTTAACAATGCGGATTACTACTAACCAATAATAATCGTTCAAGTCCTTCTTTGCATATGTAAATTAAGCTACTTTGAAATAACCGTCTTTGTCACTTCGCTTTAAAAGGCTGCTGCGTGTAAGTTTTGGACATTCTACCTATGTTACAGAAAGATGGAACATCACCGAAGGTTAGAAGATTCCGAAAGATGGAGAGCAGTGGGACGATTGGAAGCTGGACAGATCCAAGCAGAAGTTGCAAGATTTTTTCATGTTTCGAGAAATGTCATCTCGGATTTATGGAGACAGTTCCAAGAGACAGGGAAGATATGCAGACGACCGGGGCAAGTTCGCCCTAGGGCTACCTCAAGGCAAGAAGATAGGTATCTTGCTCTAACAGCCAGGTGCCATAGGGAGATGACAGTCACTCTACTCGCAAACGAGTGGTCGTCTGCTACTGGAACCTCTCTTTCGAGGCATACTGTTTACCGGAGGCTTCATGAGAGAGGGCTGTATGCCAGGAGACCAGCGGTCAGCATCCCACTCACTCCAGGACACAGGGCGCAGATAAGACTTGGTGCAGCCAACACTCCCGGCTGACTTGGTGCAGACAACACCAGCCCTGGACCCAAGCACAATGGGCATGTGTTTTATTCAGTGATAAGACGAGATTCAGTCTATTCACGGATTCCGGCGAGTTTTCATCTGGAGAGAACCAGGAGCATGCTACAATCCCTCTAACATCACGGAAGTTGACCACTATGGTGGTGGTGGTGTCATGTTCTGGGGGAGGGGGGCATCATGTTGGATGGACGCACAGACCTCCACGTTTTTGAGAGAGGCTCTCTGACTGCTCAGAGGTACAGGGACGTCATCTTAGCATCCTATGTAAGGCTCTTCAGGGGTGCGTTTGCTCCCCATTTCATTTTTAGGGATGACAATGCTCGTCCACATAGGGCAAGGCTGGTCAACGAATACCTCGAAGAGGAGGATATTCAAAGGATGAAATGGCCAGCAAGATCTCCAGACCTGCAGCCGACAGAGCATGTTTGGGATGCACTGAGCAGGAGAATTACAGCTCGTCAGGTTTCTCCCAGAACCCTCCATGAGCTATGAACTGCCCTGGTAGAGGAGTGGGGTTCCTTGCCCCAGCACCTCATTAACAGCCTCATAAACAGCATGAGGAATCGCTGTGAGAGCTGTATTGCTGTTAGACGTAACCATACACCCTATTAGTCTCCTAAAAAGATCCTTAATGCAATCTTGTTTTTGACATTCCATAGTTTCATGAGCATGGTTTGAAAGTTATGTTCAATAATTATTCGTGATAGCTTATTCTTTTACCCTACCAAATTGTGATAGCTTATTCTATTATGCTACCAAATTTCAATGTAATCGGTTAGATTAGGTTAGGTTAGGTTAGAGAAATTCACGAAAATGTGTTTTTCCTGTTAATTTTGAGCACCAGTGTATTTTTTGTTTACCACGCACCATTTTCCAAAATATCCACATTTTAGCTTTTTATTTATCTATATTTTATGTAGCTATAATGTATCTATATTGTATCTATGCAACCAGTTCTTCATTCTGAAGATCTTCATATACCTACAGCTCCAGATAAATATACTGTTGATTCAGAGGAAGACAACTTTGATGACCGAAAGTTTGGGTCCCAAACCATTAAGACTTTCAACCATCTACATCAATGACATGTTCACATGATGAAATCACACAGGCAGAGCTTAACGATGGAATGGAAGTATCATGTTCGACACTTCCATAATTTAGCTGAATATTGCGGGTCTGTTATCAGGGACACACCAACAGATGCCTATAAGAGGAAATGGCAAAAAAAAAATCATTTTAGTGTTTATGTTTTCTATAACCAAGCCTCTTTTACATTTCCCTGAGAAGTGGGTCTCCTAAAAAATTGTATGTGATGGACCATTTTGATTTTGATATATGAATCAAGCACCTTTTGTTTATACAGAATCACATAGTTTCATCTAACAGACAGAAAAAAAAGTTCAAATATGTTGTACAGTGTTATTATAGTGACAGTATCTACACTTTATATAAAATAAATTCAATTTTAATTTATCAACAAACAGTTCATTAATAAATGAGGGGTGATCAAAAAGTAATGTCGGATATTTTTTTCTCTAGAATCGTTACCAGGAAAAAACAAACACATATATTCGATAGAACAATTCAACTTTTATTTTTCCACATAATCTCCAAGCCGATTGCGGCAACGATCCCAGCAGTGGACAAGTTTTTCCACGCCCTGTCGATAAAAGTCATCTGGTTGAGTGTGGAACCAGTTGCGAACTGCTGATTTCACCTCATCGCCATCAAGGAAGTGTGGAATGGCCAGTGACTTCTTCAACGGTCCAAAGATATGGTAGTCACTGGAAACGAGGTCCGGATTATATGGAGGATAAAGTAGTGTTTCCCAGTTCCATTGCTGCAACAGGTCAGAGATTGTTTTGCTGTGTGGGGACACGTGTTATCGTGATGCAGCACAATGTCTTCCATTTCCAAGTCAGGTCTTTTCCTGCACATGGCTGCTCGAAGATTCCTCAATGTGCCTCTGTAGCATTCGGAATTGACAGGGTATGCGGTGGAAGAAACATGCAGTAATGGACCATCGCAATCCCAAAAATATGTTAACACGACCTTGCTGCCTGATGGCATAGTTTTGAACTTTTTCGTTGTGGGAGATGAAGTGTATTTCCAAACCGCCGATTGCATCTTGGTTTCGGGTATGAAATGCTGGACCCATGATTCATTGTCTGCGATGATTCGATCCAAAAAGTCCTGACCCTCCTCCTGCAGCAAACAGGTGAGATGCATCGGCTGAGATGCAGCAAACAAGCATCGAAACGAGCACCTTGGTGTTCAGTTGTCAACTGTCAGAGCACCCATCTGCATATCCCCAGCAGCTCTTCCATCATGAAACCCCCCGTGCTTCGGAGGGCACGTTAAGCCGTCGGTCCCGGCTGCTACTGTCAACTCGTAGCAGTCGTTATTTACTGGGATGGCGCAAAACTCCCTCGTAGGAGTAGGTGCCGCAGATTATCGCTTGCGATAATCTACCCTCTGTACTAGATACTAGATACCCATCTGCATGACACTGTGCGAAAGCCAAGCTACTGGTGAGCAATGTCGTATGCCGTCCCATATGAAATGTCGAACGTTGCAGCACTTTCCTCGCACCTGCGCTTCCACAGCAGCAAAGAAAGATGTTACATGGGGAAAGAGAAAAACAAAAAAATATCCAAAAAATTTAGATTTATTATCTATATAAATAAAAGGCAATGTTCGTATGTGTGTTCCCTATAGACTCAAAAACTACTCGACCGATTTCCTTGAAAATTTCACAGTCTGTTCCTGTTAGTGCCGGGAGTGTTTAGAGAGTGGTTTCAACGAAACCCGAAAGATATTACTGCTGTTTTTGCAATTTTTATGAAACAGACTTGCATTATGTTTGTTTGCTTACGTGTGCGAACAATCAGCCCGTCGTGTTTGCGTCAACAATCGGTTGATCGTGTTTGTATATTGCTTCAACAATGGTGAATGAAATTAATGCTTGCTGTAGCGGACGAAAAAGACAGGCCTCGGCACTGAAAAGTCAACTGACCATCTTTATCATCGGCTACAGCAACGTTAAATTCTTGATGGTCCCTAATGATTCACGATTTGACGGGGATAATTATAAAAAATATTAAATAAATAAATTCATATAAGTAAAGGCAATGTTCATATGTATGTGCCCTATAGACTCAAAAACTCTTCGACCGATTTTGCTGAAAATTTCAGTTAGCTCTAATTAGTGCCAGTAGTGTTTAGACAATAGTTTGAATGAAATTCGAAAGGTAGATTAGAATAGATTAGCAGGATTCTCCTCGGGACCTTTTGAAAGGGTGAGGCGCCTGGTTAAAATAGGTGCTCGCCCAACTAAATATACGAGAAGCTGCATTACACTGCATAATGTTTTATTTATTATATTTAATGTTATCGATATCGAAAGTGAAACTGGGGGTGCTGTAGTGCCGCAGTGTCTATGGACGATCCGCCACTGCTCCGAATATACGAAAATAGATAGCAAAGACTTTTTTTTTCATTAAATTTTAATGTTCATTCATTGATAGCATGTACACAGACATACGAACATTGCCTTTTATTTATGTAGATATATTTATTTAATACTTTTTTATAATTTACCCCTTAAAACGTGAATCATTAAGGAATCACCCGTAGCCAACGAGAAAGACACGCCTGGGCACTCAAAAATCACCTGACCTGTGACCACTGAGAGAGAAGGCCTCCGCAATGAAACTGAATACATTGTTACATCACGTAGATAGTGCATTGTTATTCGTATTTCTACCAATAATAAGACCTGAATTTGCACTATCTATGATGATGTAACAATATATTCAATTTCATTGCGGAGGCCTTCTCTGTCTGTGGTCACGCCTGACCACAGTAGTCTGAGCAACAATCCAGACTTCATTGTTTCCAACAAACGAAAAAACACCGATTGCTTAAATCCGAGAAGGAAACCATGAAAGTTGGGTTGTTGCTCAGACAATTATGGTCAGGTGAACTTTGAGTGTCCAAGCCTATCTTTTTTGTCGGCTACGGGAATCACGGTAGCTGACGTTTAAGTGCAAGCATTAACTTCATCAACCACTGTTGACGCAACATACAAACACGACCAAACGATTGTTGACGCAAACAGAACCTGCTGATTGTTCGAAAATGCAAGCAAACGAACATAAATCACACACAGGGTGCAACAAAAAAATAGGGACAGAAGTAATAACATCGGATCGAAAAAACAAAAAACACGTGTTTAATATTTTTCAAAAGGCTGTCTAATGATATAAAACTCTACCCCCACTCCCTGTGGGTGGAGGAGAAGGCCAACTTTGAAATCTTAAATAGTAGCCCCTATATTTATTGTGTATTAAAAAATTTAGGACTTTAGAGATTCTAACTTCGGATTCTTTAGGATTATCAAAAAGTGGAAAATAGATATCTCTAAGCCCATTCCCTATTTCTTTGTCTTCATCGAAAAAAAATTAGGTTGACAACTTTAAAACTTCCACACTTTCAATGGCTGTATCTCCATACTTTTTTTGTATCCATTGAAAAAATACCAGATATAAAAGTTTCTCAAATATTGGGTGCAATCTCAAAATTATATTAAAATAGGGATTACTATTTAATATTTCCACGTTTCTTTCGTTCCCTGCTCTCAAGGGTGTGCTATAGAAAGAAATTTTGATACAATCGTCGCTAAGCAGTAATCTCTGAAGCTAATTAGATTACCCCCTCAGGAGTA
>JAHWFO010100830.1:63843-83308 GCA_023313115.1 Rhysida immarginata
ATCGTTCCTTTCTGATCAAAAACTGACAAAAATTTCTTTTTGTCACAAACACATATTATGATGCTGAATGAGTAACTTGGAAACTTCTTGTTAGAATTAGATCAAATTTTAAAGGTATACACAGTCTTATGTACTCTGTTATTCCTCCAAATTTCATTAATCTAGGCTTTACAGAATCTGAGTTATTAATTTGTTGATCTTGGTGGCGGCATTTTTATTTCTGTTCATATCTCAGTTATCGTTCATATTTGAACCCATGTTCATAGGACGTTTTGTGTTTATCTTAACCTCTATAATACCCCCTTTAAGTATTTTACATTCGATGTAAATCACCCTGTATAAAACGAACGAAAATTACGAAAGTCAAGGTAATTTTCCGTGCTCCATTACACAAAGAGGAAGTGATGACTTCACATGATTGATGTCTTCATTTATTTCAGTACACATGCTATTTTGCGATGGTTTACGCTTATGAACAAGTGGATTACACCAGCAGCAGTTATGAATCTTATGTATTTTTGAATTCCTTTTAAAGGATATGGAAGAAGTTTCATTTGAAAATGATATGGAACGTTCAGCCCTGATTTGAATGATTTTTGAATATGGAAGAAGTTTCATCTGAAAATGAATCAGATGTTCAGCCTACTGTTATGAACCACTGAGACGTGATCATCCTTCGCAGCTCAATCCAAAAAAGTACAAATATTGACAATGCTTATTAATTTATAAACTACACAAACTGATTATTCTACTATTATAGGCATTTTTCACCATAGAATAGTGGGAGAATATATAATAGCAAATCATGCAAGTTTAGGAAATAAAAATTTCTAAACAGCGTTCTGCAATTTTGCCGAGTCGGCTTCACCTCTTGTAATAGCTCCTATCGGATGCTGCAGCAGCGACACGATTGCTTTGGCTGCTCTAGCTCTATCAGAGGCACGAAGCTATTTTTTTCACATAAAATAAACAAAAATTAGTGGAAATGAATTATTTATTTTATGGAGAAGATACAGTAGTAATAATAATTCAAAAAATGAAGGTACTTGGCGTGGACAAAACAGTTCGGATATTTATGCTTTTCTGAGCTTTTACCCTATATTTATTCTTCGTTGCTTGATTACTCTGGCACTTCAAAGAAGGTAATCGTTCAGGTAGCTGCTGGATCACTCCTAAAATCTTTGGCCGTTAAAGTGTAGGGAGAGTATCCTGGTTCAAATAATTTATTCGCTTCACGTTCAAAGATTTTAAAACTATCGGATCGATAGTGAACTGAGGTTTCGAAATGAGCAAAGCAAATACTTGAGTATGCTGAAGGGGGCCAATTTCCTCTCCGACAAAAGTTTATCCACGTATTCCTAATAATTCAGAATTAGGAAACTTATGAAATGATAAACTTTTATCATTACCTAGTTGTTACACCTATACATGGAGCAAATGACCGTTTTCAATAAAATAGGGGGCGGGGCACGCGCTTGCGCAACAGCTGCTTCCGGCAGTCAAAAAACTTCCGTTCGTCCATTTCTTTCATTGCTAACGTACGTTTTGGTGGAAAATGTATCGCCTACAAGAGTTAAAAAAGCTGAAAAAAGATAATGTTACAAAAATTTATAATGAAGTACTTCGTTGACCTCTTCTTGCAAATTACGAAAGTCTGAAGCGAATGAAGATATAATAAGCAACCAAAATCAGCATGTCAACTGTAATAGCGCGGAGGTTGATCCCAGCAACGTTGCGCTTACTGTTTGCCAGCATCTTGAAAGTATTAATTTACAGTAGGCTACATTTCCGAACACAACATGAATTTGCTACCGGACGTAATATTTCGAAAAATATATGAATATTTTCAGGATGATGGTAGTAAATTCAGGTGTTTCGACTGAGCAGTCAAACATAAATACTCGGGATATTTTTGAGGCATGGTAAGTTCATCTAACTATTTTTGCTATCTTTTATTTTGAAAACAGTTTCTAATACATGTATTTATGTTTTAAGTTTCAAAAAAATGTTATAATAAGAGAAAATGTTTAGCTTCTCAAAGGAAAAACCATTATCTGTGCACATGTGAGTTAGAACTCAGTGGAAATACGAGCTCGTATATATGGGGGGTATTTGTGAGTGCCCTATAGGGAAGTGACTAACTGAAAATAACCGGTTGTCCACAAAACAATTTTATTAGCCATACACGTATTTCGAACTCATTCAGTTCATTATTCAATGCCAATAGGGTATTCGACGTATAGGGTTTTCAATACATAGAGTATTCAACGCATTGAATAATGAACTCAATGAGTTCGAAATACATATGTGCTTAATAAAATTCTTTTGTGGACAAGAGGTTGTTTTCAGTCATGTCGTTATCCACAGTCCTTTCCAGTTTCTTCTCACTATAGGGAAGTGGCAATGAATAAGTTAGTCACTTTAAGAAGTTAGTTATTTATTAGTGTAACCACATTTGAATTGATAATTTTAGAACAATATCCGGTTAAGTAACAACCAAATTTTGAATAAACTAAGTTGTTTTCATTTCCTTAGAAAAGGAGGAAAATGCAGCCATATACAAGGGTTGAACAAAATAATATGAACACATTTGATTTTAGACGATTTGTCATATATCTAGGAAAATATTTGACGAATTATCCTGAAACTTCAAAAACTTCAAATTGATAAAAAAAAAATGTTTGGGATCATCCTTTAAGAAATAATGCTTGAATTGCGTAACTATAGCATATGATTAACAGGCATCTTTTGTTTATCTGTGTTCATTTGTAAGTGAATAGCACGTATGTTTTTGGAGATATAATTTTTTTTTAAAAAGAATCGAAATTTTTTCATAAGTCTTTTCTTTTTAACGTGCACGGTTTTCAACCCATTCCAATGCCAGTTTTAGGAAACTTGACAAACTGCAGTACAGACGACATTTTGCAATCAGAATATAAAAATATTAGATATTGATGAAATATGAGAATTTTTACTTACCAAAATGAATTTTGTATAATTTATTAGCCACATACGCGGTCTGTTCAAAAAATACGTAGGCTGTTTGAATTGCGCGGGCCCTGTTGGTCCCAATCAAAATCGCTTGGTGTCGCCATCTTCTGACAGATCCGCTGATTACAAGGCAGTTTTTTGATTGCAAATATCAGTATTGGTTGATTAGCTACGCAGTTGTTTGTGAAGTGTGTTTTTTTTCGTTTGGCGGATTTTTAGAATGAGTGACTTGGACGAGCAAAGAGTTGCTGTGAAATTTTGTGTTAAACTCGGTAAAACTGCCACTAGACAAGTGGAAAAGGCCAGAAATGTGGACGAGAGGTGACTGGTTGTTTCATCACGACAACGCTCCAGCCCATTCAGCCCTCAGAACTCGAGAGTTTTTGGCCAAACACTCGATCACTGTTCTTCCTCACTCACCCTACTCACCTGACCTCGCTCCTTGTGACTTCTTCTTGTTTCCCAAACTCAAAAGACCTTTGAAAGGAAGGAGATTTGAGATGATTCCCGACATAAAGGCAAATGCGACGAAGGCGCTGAAGGACATCACAAAAGAAGCGTTCCAGGACTGTTTCCAAAAGTGGAAACACCGTTGGGATAAATGTGTGCGTCGGGGAGGAGAGTACTTTGAAGGGGACCCAGATGTGTAACTTCTGAATAAAGTATATTTTGTTTTATGACGTCAGTCTACGTATTTTTTGAACAGACCTCGTATATAGAGCTACTCATATAAAAAGGCAAAGCAAATATCGTGAAAATTCAGCAAGATATCACCGACAGAATGAGTTGAATTTCAGTTATGTCACGTGGATTGGCAGAGCAACTATGACAGGAGACAGAAAACTACAAATAAGAGAAATAAGTCTTTTCTTCTCTGATGGAAAATAAATATCAATAAATTTCAACAATGAAACAAAAGTCAATGAAGTTGTTAACATCCATTAAGATATTGGCAGTGGAAGTCTTGTCTGGATAATTTGGGTTATAGAATATTAATGGCAAGTAATGGACTTCATTACATGCAAAGTCAACGGATAGTTCATCCGAAGATGCACGGCACCCTGACGATAAATCTGTGATGTAGATTTGGTAGAAAACTGAAGCTGGAGAACAAAAGCAAAAACGATACTGGAGAACACAGAACTGCGTAACCGTAGCACTGAACAAAAATCACTAATGCACTTCTGACGACACTAAAACTATGAGATTCAGAAGAATGGGGACTTTTCTATAAATATCCATGTAATAACAAAATTTCACTACAGGATCATACACTGAATGGAAATTTACACTTTGGTAAAATTTAGCATAGAATTTAGAATTCGCACGGAATTTTAATTGCAGAATCCTCAACACTGCTTACTAAATAAAGCACAACACAAATGATCGATACTGGGTTTTTAACACATTGACACTCGTACCACTTTCAAAATACACAGCACTATTGATACATAGGTATATGTATAAAAATGTTGGTACTAAAACACATAAATCGATGCACAAAACTTCGACTGTAAAAATATCTCTGGTAGCACACGTCGTATATCAAAGCATACGTTAACTTCGGCGTTACCCCAGTCGTGATTAATCATCTTCACTCAGCGACGATTTATTGTCCTTTATCAAACAAATAAAGCACAATAAATGGCCGCTCTGCATTTTAAATTTGGTAAATGTAAAATCTGGTTCCATCTAACAATTATGCCTGGCCAGCACTCTAATTCTTATTAGCCATGCTCACTTTTGTTTATCAGGCTCCATAACGTTCCGGTCACTGACGTCGAACTCTGCAGTGAAGCAAAGTGGCCCCAACGACTTGCATGGAACGAAAGATTTTGAGAGTTAAATAGTTCATGCGGGAAAAGAGGATGACTGCCCCGGAATAATTCCTCCTGTTCCTTTACTCAGGTAAGTCAGAATAGAGAATGGAAGAACCCCAAGAGCTTCATCGTTTTCCCAAGTTCATTAGCATCGGGTGAGAATAGCGACTGGGACTCGCTATACACAACAGTATGAATTTGCGCTCAAAGTAGAAGATGACCCCCTTGTTGATAAACTTACCCATTACCTCATTCATCGCCTTTGAGAATGTTGCCGCTGCTCCATTTATTCTGAAAGGCAGAACTTTATATTCAAATAAGCCGAAGCGTATCTTGAATGCTGACAGGTAGATATCACATTCATCCAGATGTATTTGGTGGTACACCTGTAAGACGTCAAGTTTCATATAATATTTAGTGCCCTGTAGTCGGTTGATTAATGTCTCTATTCGAAGGATAGGGTACAGGTTATCCTTGGTCATGGAATTGAGCTTTCGATAATCGATGCACATTCGGAGTGAGCCATCTTTCTTTTTAACAAAAAGCACTGGTGAGGCATAATATGATGTAGACGGAATAATTAACCCTTTAGTTACTAGATCCTCTACTGTCTTTTGTAGCTCGTCCTCCTCGTCTCGGGATAAAGGATATAATAGTGAATTGAAGGGAGCTGCCACTTGTTCAAGCTCGATACAGTGTTGCGTGGCTCGGCATGGTGGTAGCTACTCTGGAAGCTCCTCCCGGAATAACTCCTCGTAGTTCGCCATGATTTGTTCCCCGTGTTTGAATATATTTTTGTCACCATTCTCATTGTTTTCTTTAATATTCAATAGAAATAAGTTGTCGTAATCCTGAGAGTTCAGCAATGCCCTTGCTTCTTGTACTGACATAATACCAACATAATTCTTTCCATTGAGGCATCCAATGTCGCTGACCCTTCACCACTATGCCGCACCGTCGGCTTTTCCATTAGACTATTGGGTCGACTTTACACAACCACTGGTACTCGAGGATTATGTCAAAATTGTGTAGCGGCAGCAAATGGAGGTTTATTTTGTCTCGGTACTTCCTGCTGGACACGGGCACTTGAAACGCCGTCTCGCTAACCTCTTCCTTTCTCCCATCGGTGTACATCACTATTCTCCGGTTACAATTTTTCATCGTTTTTAAGTTCGGTTCTTTAGTACACGATTCCTTGATGTAATTTTACAGTGCACCCATGTCAATTAATGTCTTGTATTCTTGTTTTTCGATTTTCAAACGGATGACACACAAGTGCTGGGACTATATCGTGTTTTTCATGACTTGTGCTTACTTTTACAATCTTTGCTTATATACCCCCGTTTTTGACAATTATAACAGACGATATTTATCTTCTCTTTTGGATGCTGAGGTCTACAGGGCTCCCTTTTTATGGCCTCTAATTGCATGGGTTCAGGTTCTGGTAATGATGAGCTTAAATCATAAGCTTGATACCACCTTTCAAGGAACGCTATACCTTGTTCAACTCTGGTACAGCCTTGGAGTTTAACTTTCGCTTCCAGTTCTTTTGGCAAACCATGAATCAGAAAAAATAGTTTTTCTGACTTCGACGAGTTGGTGAGTCCATTAATTAATCTCCTAAAAGTAGCTATATACACTGCCAGGTCGTTATTTTTAAGTTTTAGTTTACGCAAGTCTGTCTGTAGGAAGAGCTGCGTTTGTCCCCTTGAGAAGACTCTTAAACATTCATGTCGGAAATGTGTCCATGTGATGAAGTGGTGGCTCATATGGCTTATGAACCACTCTTTTGCCGATCCCTTGAGGTAACCTTGTATGAAGCATACACAATCTTCATCTCGCACCACTTTATTATTAGCTTCGTATACGAAGTTGCTTAGTATTAAATTCGGGTTTTCAGCTGGCAACCCAGAAAACACAAAAATTCGATATTATTGACCAGCCTTTGTGTTGGCGAATTGACCAGCCTTTGTGTTGGCTGTCTGAGTACCTCAGTTAACTCAGCTATTGGGCTTTGCGCCGCCATACTTCTCTTTTTTTTTCCAAAATGCACAAACGTTTCCTGCTCGAGGGTACTGACAGGAATTTTGAAGCAAGAAGCAAAATGTCAAGGGTTTTATTTCTTGTGTCTAACCACAATTTTGGGTGGGCTGGATGGGCAAAAACACCACACTAAAGTTCATAAGTTCATGTGCTCGTCGATTACTGCGTCGTTGAGAATGCTGGGAGGGTTTGGGCGGACAAAAAAAAACACAATAGATCCAAATGTCGAGAACTGCAGTCTGGCAATACAAACCCGTTTGGTGAGCTTGGGCAGGTAAAACTAAAACTATAGTCCAATTGTCTTAAACCACACTCTACTACCACAAATGTTTCCTGCTCCTGTCACATGGATGGCAGAGTAACTATGACAAGAGACAGAAAACGACAAATAAGAGAAATAAGTCTTTTTATTTCTGATGGAAAATAAATATCAATAACTTTCAACAATGAAATAAAAGCCAATGAAGTTGCTAACGTCCATAAAGATATTGGTAGTGGAAGTCTTGTCTGGGTAATTTGGGTTATAGAATATTAATGGCAAGTAATGGACTTCATTAAATGCAAATTCAACGGATGGTTCATCCGAAGATACATGCCGCCCTGGCGACAAATCTGTGACGTAGGTGCGGTAGGAAGCTGAAGCTCGATACCTTCGCTGGATCACGCAGTATGTGAAGTTTACGCTTATTTGATGAGAAACTTGAAGCTATGCTACCCAAGAGGACTACCCCACAGGATGCAAAGACAATCCCCTTGCAAGTAGAGGAAAAGCAAAAATGATATTGGAGAACACAGAACTGCGTAACCGTATTACTGAACAAAAATCACTAATGCACTTCTGACGACAATAAAACGATGAGATTCAGAAGAAAGGTGACTTTTCAATAAATAGCCATATAATAACACAAATTTTCACTACAGGATCATACACTGAATGCAAATTTACACTTTGGTAAAACTTAGCATAGAATTTAGAATTCGCATTGAATTTTAATTGCAGAACCCACAACACTGCTCACTAAATAAAGCACAAAATAAATGATCGGTACTGGCTTTTTAATGCATTGACACTCATACCACTTTCAAAATACACGACAATATCGCTACATATATATATGTTGGCACTAAAACACACATATATCGATGCACAAAACTTCGACTGTAGAAATATCTCTGGTAGCACACGTCGTATATCAAAGCATACGTTAACTTCGGCGTTACCCCAGTCGTGATTAATCATCTTCACTCAGCGACGATTTATTGTCCTTTATCAAACAAATAAAACACAATAAACGGCCGCTCTGCACTTTAAATTTGGAAAATGTAAAAACTGGTTCCATCTAACTATTATGCCTGGCCAGCACTCTAATTCTTATTAGCCATGCTCACTTTTGTTTATCAGGCTCGATAACATTCCGCTCACTGACGTCGAACTTTGCAGTGAAGCAAAGTGGCCCCTTCGACTTGCATCGAACAAAAGATTTTGAGAGTTAAATAGTTCATGCGGGAAAAGAGGATGACTGCCCCGGAATAATTCCTCCTGTTCCTTTACTCAGGTAAGTCAGAATAGAGAATGGAAGAACCCCAAGAGCTTCGTCGTTTTCCCAAGTTCATTAGCATTGGGTGAGAATAGCGACTGGAACTTGCTAAGCACAATAGTATGAATTTGCACTCGAAATATCGTCAAATTCGCTATTCTAATTGTCTGCACATTAACTGCAAAGTTCATACGTAAATAGGTTCTACCGTAAATTAAATGTCCAGGCGTATTACTTTCTCTGCCGATATTTACAGGTCTTCCATTCTCCGCCGTAGATACTGTATAACTGCGAGGTGTACTCCTTTCGCTCGAGCTATTTTAAGCCGCCGCAGATGAGGACTCCAAATAACATATGAGGCTTTCTACTGCTTTTGCAAGCCTATCTTGCCAATCCAATGGCTCTCGTTGAATTCCTCCGTGCTGAGGCATGCTACTAATTTCCGTCATCTCATCTCAGTTGCCCCTCTCGCCGTCTGCTCTTACAACATCGTCTTCGAACGCCTCGCTCCTTCAGGAAAATTTATTAGATTCTGCTTGATGCATCGATGTCCTATTTCGCCTCCCACGGCCTCGTTTTCCGTGTCGAGGGCCGCATTTTGTTCCTTGCGAAGGCTCCAATTCATCCGGAGACACTTTTCTCTTCCATTGTGGTTGCATCCATCTTTCTTTTTCCTTTCCTATCTCTCTTGTCCCACGTGATTCCTTCAGGATAATATCACTCTCCTCTGATGCTTCTTCTATGTCAATCCCATCTTCTCCTCCTGTAGACGATCTCCGCCGATGCAATCCACGTGAGAAGTTGCTCACAAAATTAAACTAAGCAATAAGAGGTTTTCTCTAAATTTTTATTTCTGGACCGGACACCATTATCAACTAGATGTTTTTTTTCTAGATATTTGACAAAATATCTAAAATCAAAGGTGTTCATATTATTTTTTTCAATCCTAGTATTTTATATGGCTGCATTTTCCTTTTTTATAACGAAATGAAATTCAAAATTTAGTTATTTCCTAACCGAATATTGTTCTAAAATTATCATTTAAAATATAATTACACTAATAAATTACTAACAACATAAACTGACTAACTTATTAATTGTTATTTAACCTATATTGGATTCACAATTATCCCCTAACATTTTCCACTGAGTTCTAATGCTGATGCACACAGATAATGCTTTTTCTTTTGAGAAGCTAAACATTAAGCTCTTATTATAACATTTTCTTGAAACTTAAAACATGAATAGGTGTATTAGAAAATGTTTTCCAAATAAAAGATAGTAAAAATATTTACATGAACTTACCATGCCAATTTTGGCCTCAGAAATATCTCCCGCATTCATATGTCAAATTCATGTTGTGTTCGGAAATGTAGTCTACTGTAAATTAATACTTACAAGATGCTGGCAAACAGTAAGCGCAATATTGCTGGGATCAACCTCCACGCGATTATAGTTAACGTGCTGATTTTGGTGACTTATTATTTCTGTAATCGTTTCAGACTTTTGTAACTTACAAGAAGAGGCCAGTGAAATTGCTTCATTACAAATTTTAAAACATTTTCTTTTTTCAGCCTTTTTAAATCTTGTAGGCGAAACATTTTCTTCGAAACATACGCTAGCAATGGAAAAAATGGACGAACGAAAGTTTTTTGCCCACCAAAGCATCTGCTGCGCAATCGCATGCCCCGCCCTACTTCTTACTGAAAAGGGTCCAATAGAAGGCATGATTTAATTTATTTAGGGATTACTATGGAAGAGATTCTCTCTAATGTTTATGATACTGGAGCCTAGTTATGCTGTGATGTTGATCGGAGGCAGCCAACTGATACAAAATGGAGAGCGAGGGTGAAGACTGAAAGTAGCACTTTTCACTCTTTAAACGCAATTTTCATAATGAAGTAATAGTTTTAAAATTTTTCTATTGCTACAGTTGTATTTTATTTCGTTCAAATAATGATATTCTGCCAAAAAATGATATTGATTATTTGAGTGGAATTGTCCTTTATATAAAAACACTAAATAATAATTAATGTCATTTTATTTAATTGGGAAAGTTTTAGGAAATGTATAAATTCAGCCTTAAACTTTGATTAATTATCTTAAAAATTATATTAACTTAAAAACTGTTATGTGCTTTAGTTGAATTTATAAATTGCAGACTTTCAGTTTTTTATTTAATTTAAAAATTTATATTTAAGCGTTTAAGTAAAATTACAAAAGTTTAGATTTCATAAATGTTAAACTTGTCAGAAAATAAAAATGGAAATAGTGCGTTTACTGTGGATAATGACATAATGAAAGCAAGAACCTCTTGTCCACAACGAAAATGGTTATCCCCAAAGTGAACATTTAAGTTCATGTCTTGTCAATTAAATAGCTAAATATAATTCAGGGTTGTGACCTCCTTAAGCTGGTGGAAGCCATAACCTACAGGTTAAATGACTTTGGGAGAAGAAAGAAGATTGTTGCTGATCTCTCTAGTAAAGAAGTCCAGTGATTAGTTAAGGAACAAGTTGGATTCCAAATGTCCTTGAAAAAAGTGTCAATCAGAGCACGGCATTCCAGTGACGTGATCCCTTCCCCTTCCGACGTTATTCTGATGTCACAGAGCCAGTTTTCTGACCATGTGACCGGTTTTTCCGACCACGTAACCAATTTTCATGACGTCACGGTCGATATTTTTTTATCAGTTAATTTTCCCATATGTAGTTATTAATATTTCTTACATACCATTTTGTTGTTCTCATTTTGTCACCAGGTGACGTGTTGGGGCTGGTGTGTGTCTTGTTTGCGTTGAATGGTTAAAGGGCAAATGGGGTCTCGAGTATCTGATTCTCAATATTACTAGGGCCTGATCCACTTATATACCCAATGATCGACCCCCACATAAACGTATTGGTTGTCACAATATGTATTATCATTGATTTTTACTTTTTAAAGGTTTGCTCCAAGGTGTATGTTCGTTTTATGGTCCTCTTACTACGCTGTGAAACAATGTGTCAGGGTGTGGAACAAGTTTGTGTTCACACAAGGGTGGCGATTGGTATATTTCTTTTGCGGTCATACTGTTCCATGTGTTTGTACTTGAACACGTCATTCCCGCTTTTGGGGTTCCTAAAATTCTTTCTGATTTCCAGCCAGGCTACTGAAATACGTTTGTTTGTGTTCCATTAGGGTTCGCCCAGCTGTTTTGTTGGTTTTTCTATCAATTAAAGTCTTTCATATTAACAAATTTGCGTGAGTGCAGTGATCAGCATTGCTTCCACAACCATCAACTTTCCTGCTGATGCAAGCTAAAAAATTCTTAGTGTCTTCCAGCACTGGGTATATGATACACGTTTGGCTGTGCACCATTGGGGTTAACTCAATAGTTTCATCGGGTTTTTGTTAATGTCTTTCCCTTTAACAAATTTGTACGCAGTTGTTATTGGGCAGTCTAGCATAAGCAAGGCGTGCAAAGCATCTCTACCACTATGAGTGGCATTCGTGCTAATCAAAGCTAAAAATCTACGTTACTTCCAGCCCTGGTATATGAAATATGTTTGTTTGAGCTCCACAGGCACTGCCCCATTTTGCTAATGCGAAATGCAGTGTTTCAATTTTAATACAACAGCTTCACATGTGCTATCGACCTTGCTCATTTCGTAGATCATGCTGATAGCCATAATGGTGGAAAAATATTTCTCCACATTTCCATGTCCATGTTTTCTACTTTTGACTGATTTCTAATAAAAATAATACAAATATTAGGGATGATGAAAAGTTTACAGGTTTTTTTTTTTTTTTTAAAAGTACTGAATATTTTTTTACTGAATGCTACTTATTCTCTATAATTTAACTGACGTTCTAAAAAAACAAGCTTTACTTTTACTCTATTTAGGTTCACGCAAATATTAAATTTTCTAAGTTAATCTGCATAGCATAATAAATGCATTACCCTTTTAATAAATCGTGTTTAAGTGGTAATTTCATTTTTAAGGCATTACTAAAAACTTTTTGTTTTACTAAGTTAACATTTTATTGTGCTTTACACGATATTGTAACTTAATAATGCAATTATCAATACTCTTTTCTATTTTTTTGTGGTTTTGTTAGTAAAGTAGACAGGACAGAGAAATTTAAAAGTAGGAGAGCTTCAGATATTAGTAGAAGGTAGGACGAATGCATAACTAGAGCTCTCAGTCAATTACTCTTCTTAAATTTCTATCCACCCCAGGTGAGGAAAGCGAATAATGAGCCATCTCAAGCAGTGCAAGTGGCCAGCCATGTCACCCAAAGGATAGTTTACTAGCCAGTGCTTAGGTAGGCTCAAAGCCTCCTTTAGGTAAACTACCAAGTCCAACAAGCATACATGTGTGTGTGCTAAAGGGTAACAATGTAATGAAAAGTTCACTATTATCTGATTCCTGTTGCTGTCAGCCATAGACCCTTTTCCGGCTTGTCAGTACATTTGTATTGGAGATTAGTACGCTTTCGACTGAAATTTTAATTTCTTTGAGATTTTGTTTCACCAAATTTTTTTTCGCGCTCTTTCACATCAATTTACTGTAACTTATTCTTTTGCTTTCGCGTGTCTGCCTGTTTGTTTTGTTGTTTTTTAAAAAAATTTTTGATTTCAATGTTGCCCTTGTTTGCCATCAACCCCTACCTCATACATCGTTAGAGGTGTTATGTGAATTTTAAGCTAATATTATGGTTTAAAATTGCAATTTTTACATTTTAAACACTGCTGAGTTTTATACATGGTTCACTTTACAGGGTGAGTCAAATGTCATTGTGCACCATGTTTTTTCTGGAGATGGTGTCTGATTCTAATTTTCTCTGAATATACAAGTTGCCTTAAATGACCCCACTGATAAAAGTCAAGTGGTGTGAGATTAGGTGATCTGGCTCACCATTCCACAGCACCATGTCAGCCAACCTAATGACCAGGAAATTGAGCATCTAACCACTGACAAACATCTGCACCTTAGTGTGGTGGAACCCCATACTGTTGAAAGTAAGAGGGAAAGCTGTCATCTTCATTCAGAAGTGAGGAAAACACCACGTCTTGCAGCATTTCCAAATAGCATTGAGCATTTAGGTTCTGGTCAATGAACATGGGCCCAATTACACAGGTATATTCCACACCACACCATAACCTTTACATCACCAACTGCCTTGGGAGATTCCATCCAGTGTGGATTGTGTTCACTCCAATACCTGTGGTTGTGACAGTTGACTTCACCACTGACATAAGTTTGCTCATCACTGAACAAGATACTTTGTGCAAAAGACGGATCTTTTCGATGTTGCTCTAGAGCCCACGTGCAAAACTGCATATGTCTTTCTGGGTCATCCTCTGCTAGGTGCTGGAATATCTGAATCTTGAATAGATGCCATTGATGAGCATGAAGGATTCATATGATCGATGACAGGCTGATTCCACATTCTGCTGACAAACATTGTATGCTGCATTGTGGGCTCTTGACGAACGACGCCAAATCATTATTGTTCAGAGGATTAATAAAAAAATGGAACGTTGTTTGGTTCATGTAACATTTTTATTAATTGTAAATTAATAGACATACATATTTTGTGGCAGCAATGGCAGGTCAAGAAAAAACAATCATTTTACAAAAAAATCAAGTAAAGAGAACGTAAAGAAGAAATTAAGGGATAAAAACATGAACCTTGTGCACAAAAAAACATGGCGCATTTAACTTGCTCAGTAGGACAGAAAAAACATCTCGTTCATTACTCCTGCTTAATCAGACAGTGATTCGTAAACTGGAACATCTTGCTGTATTACATTAATCAGTAAACCTTTCATGGCGGCTCGTCCATAGGCACTGTGGCACTGCAGCACCCCCAGTTTCACTTTTGATATCGATAAAATTCAATATAAAGTGTCTTTTTTTTCTGTAATACTATTCTTATACATGTATATTACATGATTCTTAAGCTTAATGTCACTAACTCTTCCCTAGTTCATGAAAAAATTACAATTTTCTGACGCAGCACCCCCAGAAATTTTAGCTACGAGCCGCCACTGCATAGCAATATCAGCTAGAAAATGGTTGAGGAAGATGTCAAAGAATCAACGTAAACCAAGCATGCCATGGAGAAACAATACTTCTACAGAAGGAGGATGAGCTAGCAGGGAGGTTGATCAGGTGCCATGCTGCACAGGAGGCGTGTAGGGTGTAAGAAAAGCAAGAGGTGAACGAAGGAATAAACTGTAAGCAAAAAAAAAAATAAAAAATTATAATTTGCCAACAATTAAATGGCATAAATTCCTGCGGTCGAGGAAATTAGCCGCGAGGGAAAGAACACCTTAACAAACTAACCACACGCAGACCATAAAAAAGTAAATTTTTGCGACAACAATAATAAAAATATAAATTGCAACAATCAATCTATGTATCAACAAGAAACCTAGACATTGGTTTATAACTAAATTGAATATATATATGTAAAAAAAATAAAACATAAAATATTATTAATCCCAGTATCAAACATCCACTCCATATTCACCAAGAGAAGAATAATCATTTATACGTTAAAAAAGAAAGATTTCCCGAACAATTATTGAGGTTGTCTCGTCAGTAACACTAATTGAACGGCCACTCTGTGTCTTGTTAACCACAGTCCCAGTTTCTCGGAATTTCTTAATTAAGCATCTGACAGTGTTGTGTGAAATTAGAGGTCATTCTGGGTGTTGTGTGAAATTAGAGGTCATCCTGCAGCTATGACACGAAAACTTCGTTCTCCAGACATCAAAATGACCTCAATTCTCTCCTCTGTGAATTAAGCCATCTTCAGTTACCTGCTACAAAATGAAACAAAATGTTCTGTAACTTTCGAACCATAACTGCTCCTTCAAATCTGTTTCTAATTCATTGGCCGGTGTGTGTATATATTTTTCTGTGCTGACTTTTTAGCAGCAACCGAGCTCGCATTTGGCTTGGTGGGGCAAAATCAATAGAGCTGATGTTCAAATAGAGGTTTTCGAATTATTGTTAGGGTTGGCTTCGCCTAATGCTACTACCCACCCTGTGCTTTAGTTCCACAGTATTTTATGCTGTTTTATTTGCTCTCAGGGTTGCTAAAAGTTCAAATACGTTGACTTCAGATCACTGTTTCCCGAGATGGCGATTGCATTAGTACTAACATTGTTTATACATACATATCAAACAGCACCAGCTTAACTTGCGGTGATATAAAAGGTTGCTTTCCCCAAAGTTAATTAACAACAGTTGTTCAATTCAACTACTCTTTTTTTTACTTTTGGTAAGATGCTTACGATTTTTTATCTTCTTAGCTACTGTTATCTTGTGACATAAGGAAGCCTGTGATGTGTCATTGGACCCACTTAATAATGTGTTATCAAAGGCTCCAACCTATGACCTATCCAAAAGGTTCCATCTCTAATCATAGACCATATATTGATTCATTTAGTACAATTTCTGTCCCCAATAATCGCAAGATCAAATGCTTTAAAACTCTGTCATACAGACCGTCCCTCCCATAATAGTAAAAATACTAAAAGTGATCTCTATGTAAGTTAAGCTAAAAGAAATTGCAAGTTCCTAAAAGAGTAGATATTTTTTTTTTATAATAAAAACAAAATATCTCAAGTAAAATAATTAGTGTGTTAATAATTTAAATGATAAGATACAAATCTAGTAATGCTAAAGAAGAAAATTCAATGCAAACAAATTAAAGGCTCTACCCCGTCTCCCTTCATGCTAAGTTAAATTCTAGTAGCTGTTAAATTGATAATTAAAGCAAGTGTCCCTTCAGTTTCTAATCATTACTACTTAACTGTTCATCAAATGTACTTCTAAATTCACTTTTTGTCTGCACTCACGATTATCCATGATATCAATGTTGGATTCCTAGAGCTTCTACTTCGCATTCCTTTGTGTTGCCTTAGAGATGCATTCTCACCTCGTCTCACTGCTAGTTCCCATGTATAGGCCACCGAAGGCAACAGCCATGATGCCGCCGCTCCACTACACTGGACATGTTTGGAATCTGCTTCACCTCCAACCCAAAGCTGATGGCTCCATTTCAGTTTCAATAATTTCTCAAAACTACACGTGGGGAGAGCCACTGCCAATCTGCATCTCACTTCCACAACTCTCTTTTCATTTTCATAATAAAGCTGATTTCTATTGGTTAATTTTCCCACCAAGAAACGCTTCAGTAGCCCAGAGCTCCCCTCTCACTTCGTCCCTCCAACAGATGCTTCACATTGACGTAGCAACCGAGCTTTGGGAGTGAAACACCTCCCCCTCTTGCTCACAAAGTCGTGCCAAACAAACGGGAAAAAATGAGAACCAAATTGGCTAAATAAAGTAATTACTAATTACCTGAAAATAATTGTATTTGACATAGATATTTAAATAATAGTACAACCAACATTCTAACACATGCGTAATTTAAGATACAAAAATATACAAATTCATAGAATTAAGCTAAAGAAACGAATTGGAAAATTAGCAAAAATTAAATACTCAGATTCACATGACAAATGTGGAGCTGTAGAGACATATAATTAAATGTCACATTGCTTCCCATCCACCAGAATCAATCCTCACAAAGTGAGAGATCGATTCTAAGCAAAAAAATGTGGGAAAGCACCCCCCCTAAAGACAAATGATTCAAATGGCAATGCACAAACCAGATAAAATCACCCAGGTACAACTAGTGTGCTCACCATAATACACAGCTATGCTACACTACTGGCTTCCGGTTACACGGCACCAATGTGACATAAGGAAGCCTGTGACATGTTGTTGGTCCCAATTAATAATGTGTTTCCAACAGCTCAATCACAAGGGACCATTTCATTCATTATGACACCTCTCCAAAAGCTTCCATCTCTGACCATAGATCGTATAGTGATTCATTTAGTACAATTTGTGTCCCCAGTTTTCACAAAATCAAATACACTAAAACCCTATCATAGAGCTTATCCCTCCTGCAATAGTAAACATACTAAAAGTGATCTCCATGTAAGTTAAGCTAAAATAAATTGCAAGTTCTTAAAAGAGTATATACATCTTTATTTACAATAAAAACAAAATATCTCCAGTAAAATAATTAGTGTTAGTAATTTAAGTGATAAGAAACAATATCAGAAACAAGAAAATTCAATGCAAACAAATTAAAGGATCTACCCTGTCTCCCTTCACACTAAGTTAAGTTCTAATAGACATTAAATTAATTATTATTAATCAATATTATTAATTAAATTGATAATAAAAGCAAATGCCCCTTCAGTTTCTAATTGTTACTACTTAACTGTTCATCAAATGTAGTTCTAAATTCACTTTTTGTCTGCACTCACGATTGTCCATGACATCGATGTTGGATTCCTTGAGATTCTACTTCGTTTTGTGCATTCATCCGTGTTGCTTTAGTAACGCATATGTCGTTCTCGCCTCGACACCACCGCTAGTTCTCACGGAGAAGCCGCCAAAGCCCATTGCCATGATGCTGCTGCTCCACTACACATACACCGGACATATTTGCAATCTGCTTCACCTCCAACCCAATGCCTCTATTTCAGTTTATTTCTTTGTATGAAAGCTATTCTCTGATTGAAGGCACTATTGTGCTTTTTCTACACAGCATGAGAGGCACTCGAATTCCCGCCTTTTTGCTCGATGTCTTATCAAGAAATTTCATCACACCACACGCTCCAGCTTTACCCGTGACTCATTCCTGCCATTAATTATATGTCACAAGCATATATGAAGGTGTAGGCTGCAATAACCAAATTTGTACATATTGTTTATCATGCTACTTGGGCAAGGCCTAGTGCGTTCGGCATGAACAGAGCTGCTGACCACTACAAGCAGCATTTGTGCTAATAAAAGCTAAACAAACTTTGTGTCTTCAGACAGGGTACTTGAAAAAAGTTACCATATTAGTTTTACTGGATTTTTGCCTAATTAAGCTTTTCCTCTTGGCAAATTTGTGAGTGCAAGGGATATCATGTCACTCAAGTATAACATCTTGAGTGTGTTGGTTGTCATCTGAGTTGGCTGCTGTTATGATAAACATTCACTCTAAGCCACGCTAAAAAATCTTCAAGTTTCCAATTAGGATGCATGAAATACGTTTCCCCATTATTTTATGCTGAAAAGCATATATTGGTTTCGCTCTGTTTGTGTGTCTGTCTGTCTGTCCGTCCGTCCGTCCGTCCGTCTGTATGTCCGACGATATCTCGAGAATGCTTTAACTTTTTCAAGTTCTTTTTTCGCTGTTCGATAGAGACCCTTCCTGAGCTCACCTGATTAGTTTGTCGTCGAAATCGGTCTAACAGTCACGTGACTATTGAGACCCAAACCCCACCATTAAATTTTTTTATCGGCAATATAAGGCATGTAATATGTCATTCGAATGGGAATGACGAGCACAAGACGAATATGGCATTCTTTTCGATTTTCGAAATGCTACGTCCGAGAAAATGACCCCCAAAAAGTACTTCAATGACCCCTTATTACGAGCTTTAGCTAAAGCTATATATGTGAATACAAGCATAATCAGTACCTTTATGTGCCTGGCCAGCCATCGTTTGCACGAAAACGTGAAAATGGAAGAACTTAACAGCGATATATCAACTTTTGATGAGCTCTCGTGGACCCCTTCAAGCACATGCACTAATGTTAAGAATATGAACTTAGGGCATGTAATATATCAATAGAATCCTACCGTGAATAGGATTCATAAGTGAATACAGTGTTGCTTTTTGTTTATCATTTAAGCATTGTTGATGGCAGCCTGGAGCACGTGCCCGTTATGAAGCTTTCTTGATGCACGTGCTCATTTCATTTTAAAATTCAGTGCTGTTAGGCCTATTGTTAAATGTGTTAATTAATGTTAGGCCTATTGTTAAAAATGGCTAATTTATGTTAGGCCTACAGTTAAAATGACTAAATAATGTTAGGCCTGTTGTTAAAAATGGCTGATTAATGTTAAGCTTATAGTTAAAAATGGCTAATTAAAGTTAGGCCTATTGTAAAAAATAGCTAATTTATGTTAGGCCTAGAGTTAAAATGACTAAATAATGTTAGG
>JAHWFO010100830.1:83318-107123 GCA_023313115.1 Rhysida immarginata
TTAATCTTAGGCCTATTGTTAAAAATGGCTAATTTATGTTAGGCCTACAGTTAAAATGACTAAATAATGTTAGGCCTATTGTGAAAATTAGCTAATTAATGTTAGGCCTATTGTTAAAAATGGCTAATTAATATTAGGCTTATTGTTAAAATGGCTAATTGAAGTTAGGCCTATATTTTAAAATGACAGAATCAAAGGTATTTCCACTGTTTATTTAAACCAAGTGGAAGTAAAAGTGAGATATTAAAATTACATCTGCGTCAGAGCTAAAGCTCCTTGGAATGCTTAAATGATTTTACCCGGCAATGCTTTGAAACAATGGTTTTTCTCTCTTGACGTTTATGATAACTTTGATCTAGCAGTGGAAAGAACATAGACCCAGTAGTTTAAAACATTTAGACGTGCGAGGATTTCATTCTCATTTCGCACGCGTTTGGAAATATTCGTGTGAGCGCTGCAATCGAATACGTAAATTTACATGCAGTTTTCGCCATTGCTGTATATAAAAATATTACAGTAATATTAAACAACAAATTTTTATATTCTTCTTTTCAGCATATTTGAAAATCGTTTTACGAGTTATATTCTTGTTTTCACTAAATTTTCGCCTAATTAAACTCTTCTTTTAGGCAAATTTGTGAGTGAAAAGGTTATCACATTGATGAAGTATAACATTGGCCATGGTGGCTGTCATTTAGGTCAGCAGCTGTTATGATAAAACGTTGGTGCCAAACAATGGTATTAAGTGTTCATGATTTTCAATCAGGTTAAATGAAATACATTTGTTTGTGCTCCATTGAGGTTTACTTATTAATTTCACAAGTTTTTTCACCCTTTAAGTGATTTGTTCCAAAGTAATTCCAGTCAACTGTGTAGGCAGAAACTCCTTCATGCTGACATAAGTTAATGGAAATATTATAAATCTTATATTGAACAGGCATCTTTTCTATGAAGTACCATACTTTGGCTGTATTTTATTTAGAAAGATGCAGTTGGTAACATATGAAAACTCTAAAAATGTAGATTATATATAAAATTTTGAAACTTATATTACGCATGCACAAATAACTGAATTTAATAAAAATATTCTACTTATGCAAATTTCTCAACTGGTGGGTATTATTTTTATTAAAAAACTAGCAAAGGTACCCGGCGTTGCCCGGGATAATTACACTTGGATGTAAACAGAACAATCTCAAAAAATTAAATTAAATTTTGCAATATCTTAAAAATAAACACATGAAAATGCTTAGAATTAATACAGTAAAAATTCTTAATGAAAATTCGAAAAAAATCTTTTTAAAGGCTCACAATGGATGGACCGCTCCAATAATTTCTTACTCAGGTAATCTTACTTCAGATGTACACTTGATGTTGTTGCAATTTCCACTCTTCTCTCGTTGTGTTGAAGCAAAATTTGGCCTTTCATCACTTTGGGTAGTCTAGCGGTCGCCAATTCTTCTATTTACTTGCTTCCCATTTGCTCAATACAGCACGGAGCTAAAGGTTTGCTTTCTCTGTCGTCTTTCCACTCTTTCTCAATAGTCTGCTAACTCTTCATTATCTCCAGCTACTGATCATTTTTAAAGATTTTCAAGAAATTGTTAAGTACTAAGAACTCTCTTTTCTAAGAAAAACCTGAATAACAGGAATTCTATGCATTGTTACAAATTGAAACTTATCCATATTGCATCATCATTTTATGTTCATTGTTATAATTCTTGGAAAGGATTGCTTTATCATTGCATCATCATTTTGAGCTCATTGTTATTGGTGAATTGCGTGTTGAAACCATTGTTGATACCTATTGTTGCACAAACTTTTATTTGCATTGTTGGTCCGTGCAGAGTGTTTGTGAATTGCTTGTTGATACCATTGTTGCAAAAACTTTGTCTTGCATTGTTGGTCATGCGATATTTCTCATTAATATGCCCTGCCATAACCATGAATATCGATTTTTTATCAATAATTATTATTTTTTCGAAATCTGAAGTAGACAGTGACCTTCCTCATGCTTTGAAGGTCATGTATGCGAAATTTCATCAAGATCAGAATAAAACTGTAGATTTGTATAAAAAACGTACACACAGACCCACAGACCCACAGACCCACAGACGCACAGACCCACAAACATCCTTCTTTATATATATAGATTATCACCCTACTCATATTTTCATAAAAACTACTGTATATAAAAAATTCAAAACTGTGTTTTGCTCCGTTTTGAAGATATTAATTTTCAAAGCTGGAGCTCCAAGCTGTGGGAGTCAGGTAGTAGGGACCTGACTACTCGTACAAGGAAGAGAAAGCATTGTGACATTCGTCAATCGCAAAGAATTGCGACTTGTTTGTCCGCCCCCTCCCACGTTGTTCTAATGTCGGTGCCCCTGCATGTGGCTATGAGACCCCACACGTCCACTTGGAGCTGCAGCAGAGTTGTGGGAGTTTCCGGCAACAACCACCAGGCGGCGAGTGGAGCGAATCCAGCCAATCGGGAACGACATGACACAAAGGGACTGCTGGGTAATGCAGGAGGTGTATATATAGAGGGTGCTGTGGAGGGAAATTCATTCTGATTCCAATTCAGTTAGGATTCCTCCAGAAACGATGTCCGACAGCCGTTGTAGCCGTGTCTACCAGATCTTCTAACTGTAAGTACCTGCATTACCCTTGTATTACCCACTGCCGATTCGTGCTACGTGAACGTGTCTGGTGTGATCCGTATCTAAGTCTTCTGACCGCCATGGGGATTCTAATGACATTATTATTGATCATTGGCTTCACTTATGTTGTGTGCTTAGTTTGCTTAATTGTAAAGCCCATTGTATTTATGCAGAAGAAATTTTCCTTGAATGGGTTCAGTATTTATGTTATTTTGACTTAGCCAAGAAATTGCTATTCTAACTATCTTTTGTATTCTTTAATTTATAACTGCTACATTAAATTTCTTTATTGTTACTTCACGCTTGCCTCTTATTGACCCTTAGTATAAGAAAACATCCTTGATATTATTTATCAAGATATCACTGCGTGTAACCTTGGAACCATTCATTTATTTACATTTTATTTTTTGGGAAAAAATAAAATCGATAGTAGCATTGCAATAAAAATTATATTAATAGGAAAAATGCTCCTTAGAATTTCAGAATTTTTTCAGAAGTCAGAAATATATTGAGCAACTGTTAAATAAGAAGATAATTTAGTAGGAAAATATAAATTATGATGTCGAATTGTTAGTAATAAAGAAAGTATATTTACTTTAAAGTTCTCAGAGTCAATCACTTCGGAGTTACCCTGAAGGACTAGATGAATTGCACTGGCAGCTGAAGTTCATACTGGCTTCAGACACAGGGTGATTCAAAAATTAGTGTGCAGCAGTGAATGGAAACATTACAGCGCACACATCAGCGCACTTTGTGCTGGACGTCTTTGCTGATCAAATTATCTAATATGGCTTCTGGTCTGCATGCTCGCCGGACCATATACCTCTCAATTTCTTCCTTTGGGGTGCCTTGAAAGGTAAAGTGTATGCAAGCAATCTACAAATTTTGCCTGAGCTGAAGGAGGAAATCACAACTAAATTTTCACAACGCCAGCCGATGTAGTGAGGGTATTTCCACCTTCGACCAGCCACTGTAGAGTAACTTTTGTATAAGACAAAGGTAACTCTGTATGATAATTTCTTATCCGTTTCACAACTCTGGCTGAATTGAATCTATTCTGTAATCTTTTTCATATGCCTTATCTCTTCCTTTGAAACGTAACAGAAATCGTGTAAATTTCTTGAAGTCTGTATTTGATTTTCTGGAGGCATTTGAAGACGATCTCTGGCAGCTAATCTTTTCAGTGTTTCTCCAATCCACCACTTAGCCCCTTCCTAGGAGATATGGCAAAATAGTGCCACTCTGCAGAAATTTCAAAATCAATAAATAGTAGATTGCATATATTTTATTTATTTTTTATATTATGAAGCAGCACCAACAGAAAAGTAATATACTATGTTGAAAAATAGTAACTATAACTTTTTTATTTTTTAACCAATTTTCAAAATTCTAATTATTCCCGATACTTACATTTGTTCTCTATGCAATGCACTATTCATATTTCGGCATAGGCCCCATCGCTTTCCACACACTGCGCCAAAGCGTGACTAGTCGGGTGAACCAATCGGAAAAGAAATCCGGGGTTGCTGTGGTTAAGAGGATTGATTGGGATTTTATATCTTGTTATTATGGATTGAATGTCCTTTAAGGTACTTTTTCTACTTTGGGAAGTGGTGAAAGTCGCAAGGTTCAAGATCTTTCATCTTTGAACTGCAGTTTTTCATCTTTGAACTGTAGGTGCTGGAACACCTCTAGCATGTGGCAAATGTTTGTGGGCGAGTGTTATCGTACTGCAGAAGATGGTCTAAGGCTGCCATTCAATCTTGATGTCCACAACAACCCCGGAATTCCTCTCTGACGGGTTCATCCGAGTGGTCACACGTTGGTGCAATACTTGGAAAGAGATGGGAACTATGTCAAAAAGTGAATAGTGCATTACATAGAAGACAAATGTAAGTATCAGATACAAAAAGAATTTTGAAAATTGGTTCACAAATAAAAAAGTTACAGCCATCGAGGCATTACTTTTCGACCAACCCTCATATCTTCTCTACAGTTTTTGAATTTTCTTTTAAGTCACATTAAAAGCAGCTATAGACTGTTTAAGACAATGGGATATTACCACAAAATTTATATTTCTTAGGATGCCTTGTCCATCTGAAGAACTGCAACATACAAACGGGTGTATTGCAGCTTGGAACTCGAGCTTTAAAAATTAATATCTTCAAAACGGAGAAAAACACCGTTTTTATGAAAGTGTGTGCAAGATGTCAATAATTTGTAAAGAAAAAAAAATACCCACCGTTTGAGAATTTTGCATAAATAGATATTTTTATTAAATTCAAAATAGTTGCACATGGGTTATATTTATTTAATTTATTTATTTATTTATTTATTTATTTATTTATTTAAACAATGGGTTAGAGGAAAAAGTTACAAACATTGATAATAGTGCCCAACGAGGCCAGTATGGTAAAAACCGACAAGTTAGGCCAAGTGGGCACAAAATAAATAATAAATTATCAGAATGGTTCGTAAAACAATAAATAAAAACAAAACAAAATAAAAAAAAACTTTAACAAATTCAAACAAATCAGATGGGATTTACAATTAAACTGCAAAAAGTCAAGTAATCTAATCATAGTTATATAAAATAGCTAGTAAATAGTTAAAGTAATCATGAGAACCGTTATATTGTAAGACTAAAAAGTAATCAAAGAGAATGTAATCAAATACAAGGGGTCTCATCCACGAGCAAAAGTATTTATCAGAAAAATGTCAAATTAAGCATACCTAAGTACTAGCACAGTGTAATAACAGATAACCTTCGCTTTTAGTGGTGCATGACAGAAACAGAAGTTGCTTATATTTTCCGAAACTGAGTGTAGGAGGTAAGTGCGCGAATTTCCGAAGGTAAAAGAGCCCAGTATTTTATACTGATGGGTGAAATGCATCAGTTGCGGAAACTAAGAAGGGAAGTAGGAGGTCGTATCTCATTTGCAATGTGTACTGTAATTATAAATATCAAGATCATGATTAATCCTTATAGGAGTTAAATAATAAATGATATTATAACTGGAGATAAGCATACCAAGCATCAGGAAAGATTTTTCTACCGAAAAAAAGAAGGAAAAATTCTGCGACCTGGGCTCGAACCAGGAACCTCGGCTGTCATGGCCGATGCCTCTGCCAATAGCCCAACTGGCAGAGGCATTGGCCATGACAGCTGAGGTTCCTGGTTCGAACCCAGGTTGCAGAATTTTCCTTCCATGTTTCGATAGAAAAATCTTTACCTTATAAGAGTTGATGACAATACTATCTGAGGTAATTAGTCATGAGGAAAATCGCCATATGGCTAGGTCCCAGCATCATGCAAATCATAAAAACTAATTTTATAACGAAAATAGTCCAATGACCACAAAATGAATTATGCACATATGAATCTCTCTCTATATACACTGAGTGGCCAAATTATTATGGCCACCCCCTTAATACAGTGTTGGGCCACCTTTCGCTCTTATTACTACTTGCATTCTTCAGGGCATGGATTCTATAAGATGTTGGTAGGTTGTAGGAGGAATTTGAGACTAACTCTGAAGAACTGCACCTTCCAATTCCTGCAGATTTGATGGTGCTGGATCCCGCTGCCTGATGGCCCGTTCGATCTCATCCCAAAAATTCTCAATGGGATTGAGATCTGGTGATTGTGCAGGCCAACGAAGCAAGGTAAACTCTCCAGCATTTTCTTCGAACCATCTGAGGACGATGCCAGTCTTATGACAAGGAGTATCCATCCCCATCAGAGTACACCATTAACATAACGGGATGTACTTGATCTGCGACAATACTTAAATAATCTTGGACATGCACACCTCCGTGCAGAGGAATCAAAGGACCCAAACAATGCCAAGAAAACATCCCCCAAACTATAATACTGCCACCACTAGCTTTAAGTGTTGTAGCGATGCAAGTGGGGTCCATGCTTTCATGTTGTTTCTCCATATTCTAACCCTGCCATCTGCATGATGCATTTGAAATCATAACTCATCAGACCACATGACCCTTTTCCAGTCATCTACTGTCCAATCCTTGTGCTCCTTGGCGAACTGGAGATGTCTGCTCTTGTTCAAGGCTGACAGTAGAGGCTGGTCGTCGGCTTCCATAGCCTAAACATTGTAATGATTGGCAGACAGTTCTTTCAGAGGCGGTCACAGTTTGTACTTGATTAAGATTTGCCGCTATTTGACGCACTGTTGCTATTCTCTCGCCCTGGACAACTCTGGCCAATCTCCTTTCAGCTCGAGCATTGAGGAACCTGTGACGACCACACGATTGACGTTGAGAGCCGGTTTTTTGCTTAGTAGTCCACTCTCTGTAAACATTAGTAACTGCTGCTCTTGAACAATTCACTAGTTCAGCTATTTTGCAGATACTGGTTTTGACACGGCGCACGCCGACGATCATCCCGCGTTCAAACTCAGTTAAATCACGTTTTTTGCCCATATCGTCGAAAAAACACAGTGTAACTGATGGTTCACTTCACCTGCATTCCCTCTTTATAGATATGTAGCCATCTAGCAGCAGCGCTGTGATGCATTAGCTCATTTGCCTAAAACTGTCAGGTGGTCATAATAATTTGGCCACTCAGAAGAATGTTTGTTTGTGGATGGGTTTGTAGGTTTGTTTCTTATACAAATCTACAGTTTTATTCCGATCGTCAGGAAATTTGGCATACTTGACCTTCAAAGCATGAGGAAGGTTACTGTCTACCTCAGATTTCCAGAATAGTTATCGATAATGAATCGATATTCATGATGATGCATAGTAATACGAAGTATCTCATTACCAACAATGCAAGATAAACTGTGTGCAACAATAGGTATGAACAGTCATATATACACGCAATTCACAAACACTCTGCATGGACCAACAGTACATATCTCATGATCAACAATGCAAGGAAAAGTTTGTGCAACAATAGATATCGACAATGGTATCAACACGTAATCCACTGTATTTTGCAAGGATCAACAATATATATCTCATGACCAACAATGCAAAGAAAAGATTGTGCAATATAGATAAGTTTCAATTTGTAACAATGCATAGAATTCATGTTATTCAAGCTATTCTTATAATTGAGAAGTTCTTAATACTTAACAATTTCTTGAAAATCTTTAAAAATGATCAGTACCTGGAGATAATGGAGAATTAGCAGACTATTGAGAAAGAGTGGAAAGATGACAGAGGAAGCACTCCTTTAGCTCCGTGCTTTATTGAGCAAATGGCGAGCATGTAAATAGAAAAATCAGTAACCACTAGACTACACAAAGTGACGAATGGGCAAGTTTAGCTTCAAGACATCGAGAGAAAACAGGGTATTGCAACAATATCAAAGGTACTTCTAAAGTAAGATTTCGTGACAAAGAAATTATTTAGACTAGCATTGGCATACTTGGAGAGTTCCATCCATCATGAGCCATAAAAAATTTTGTTTTCGAATTTTCATTAAGAATTTTTACTATATTAATTCTAAGCATTTTCATGTGTTTATATTTAAGATATTTCACCGGGATATTCACCCAGCTTATTTGGTAGCACAGCGGAACGAAATATTTCATAAAAATACATTTTAACTATATTCTCTGTGAATGTGAATATTTTGGAAACACAGATGCTGATAATGTGATGATTGAACGTTCGTTTCCAAGAATTATAAATAATGAGCATAAAATGATGATGCAATGAGAGGACATAAATAAGGCTGCGTCTGTTGAGGAGGCAAAGGAGACAGACGTGTAACGTTCAGACGACTAAAAGACTTATATGTGCCTGGAAAGGAAAGAGAACGAATGAGTTTTGATCGGAGAAACTCTGCAGCTGAAACAGAATACCTATACAGGTTTTAGAAAAATCTGAACAATGGGAGTTTCGAATAGAGCAAGAGGGTATAAGAGTTTCTACGTCACAGGGAAGAAAAACTTGGGTCTAATATATCCAGTGATGTTCCCCAATGGTGTAGATAGATATCATTTTAATCTGAGGCAAGTCAAGAAGAGGTAAATAACGTCCCGGTATATCACCTAGAATTCGTTTTTTTCGGATTTTTCATAGAATGGATAGTCCCTTCACTCTGCGTTGTATGCATTGAGTTATTATTTAGCCAATTTGGAGTTATAATTTATTAACTTTTTGAGATTGTCCTGTTTACCTACAAGTGCAATTATCCCGGGCAAGGCCGGGTCCTGTGCTAGTACAAATATAAATATAAATATCAATTAAATTAACAACAAATTCAATATTAGCAGCTAAAAATTTCTAGATATTTTTAATTACTATCTATCATGAATATCAACGAATGTTCACGAACGTGCTTTTGTTAGCTATAATGGTTATTACCCGAACAGTAGCACGTGCCACACCTCTCAGAAATCTCATTTCAACCACTTGTATCCGTGATCGCAGTTTTTCTTTCATTACCCAAGACTCATGACCATAGATGAGAATGGGGACAGAGAGCTTGGCTTTGTTACCCAGCTCGCATTTTGTTACCACAGATCACCACATTTCACGTCTGATAAAGCTTGCTGCACCGATCCAACATCCAATTCTTTTTCCTGTCACCTGTCACTTGTGAATACAATCTCGAGATACTTGAACTTCTCCACGTGTCTCAATGGGGTTCCCCCTAATATGGAGAGCGGAACCAGAATCTCAGTCTTAGCCACACTGATCTTCATCCCAACCTCTTCACATTTGGCGTTAACACAGTCTAGTTCATGCTGAAGGTTATTGCGAGAAGACCCAAGGAGGACAAGGTCGTCAGCAAAGAGCAACCTCTCCACCTAGCAGTCACCCATACAAAAACGCTCTTCGCCTTGGCTGCCCCTGTCTAACCAGTCCATAAAGATAATGAACAGGAGGGGCGACAGTACGCACCCTTGGCCGAGTCCAACACCCACTATAAAAAGTCTTAAATTAATGCCATTTATCCGGACACACATCTCAGAGCTTACGTACACAGATATCATAGCAACCACTAATTGCCCATCCACTCCATACTCTTGCAACATTTGCCAGAGCTTCTCCCGAGTAACTCTGTGATATATATGACAGAGCTGCTCGAGATCCACACAGCAAGCATAGACATCTTTTGCATACTCCGCGGATTACTCAAAGATCTGCCTTAGAGCAAAAATTGGCACTCTTTTTCAACAGTACGATGATCACTTGGTAGTTCTTTTAAACTTGAAGATATGTTATCTGCAAAGGTCTTCCTCGCAGCTCTGTACTCCAATGTCTCCCTATTGATGCACCAAGTATTTCGCTTGGTTGGCATGGATTCAGAGAACCGCAAAATGCAGACAAGGTGGTGATCAGTTGATAGTTCTGCCCCTCTCCTCACAAGAGTATCCAACACTGATCGGAATAAGTCAGCTGATGAGAATATAAAATCAATGAGTGACTTCTGGTGCATTACATCCCTGTACCAGGTACACTTATGGATCTCCTTATGTTGGAAGATGGTGTTTGTGATGAAATGTGAATTGTTACAACAGAGATGCAACAAGCTCTTCCCATTCGCATTTAAATCGGGATCACGAATTCTCCCAATTATGCCTTTCCACGTTTGGTTATCAGCCCCTACGTGTGCATTGAAGTCGCCCTCCAGGATGACAGAATCTGCACTCTCTCTTGCTAAGGGCAGCATCAACTTCATTTAGAAAGAATGGGTACTCTGTGACTGCATTTGGAGCATATGCAACGAATAGAAAGAGAGAGAGAGAGAGAGAGAGAGAGACTGTTTCCCTATCTGAAGCTCAGGAGACAGAGTCTTCCACCTAAGGGGGTCCAATCTGTAATATAATCTGCCAGCTGGGGATTTCTGAGTGTGCCCACTCCCCCCCTGGGCAGCCATGTTATGGTCGACACTTGAGTAGAAGAGCTTCCACCCTCCTTCTAAGTCCACAGTTCCAGATCCTGGACGTTTCATAGAGGTAATACCTATGATATCCAGTAGATATCGTTTGGCTTCCTCCACTAACTCTGATTCCTTTTCTGTCATGGAGAATACATTCAAAGTGCCGATTGACAGCACCCGATTCTGTTGTTGTGTTACCATTTTCTCCTACTGGGTAAAGCCATGCGCTGCCCCCGACCATTTCCCCAAGCGCATAGAGAGGGCACTGTTGAGGCTTCTTGGAGGCATTGCTCCGAGATAACAGCCGGGAGACTGTCGACCATTTTTCTAACGAGAGCCGATGCTAACTTCCGAACGGGGGTGACTTTAATCTGTGCCACACCTGAACCAGTATGAAGTCTCTTATTTGTATACTTCATGAGATATATTTTTGTTTGGATGCCCTTCATCTCATTTCTTAACCATTACCTTTCTGGTGGGGTTGACCCTAAGCATTGCACTTAATTTTTTCACACAAAGGCATGTCATGTTTTGCAATTCATCTTGCACATACATCTAACGAATCCTTGGCCACTTCCAATGGACTGAGAAGTAGCAGCAGCTCGGAGAGGTGTTTGTAGTCTTCAACTTTCATGAAGTTCTTTGGACATACAGTGAATTCTTATCTGGCATAGAGTTGCTTCAAAATTCCTTGTGCAGTTCCAGTTTGGTAAAAGCCATCTTCTATCACCCCGTCCTTTGTCAACATCGGGTATTGGAACTCGCACAGTGGCTCCCAAAGGCACAGGAAGAAATCTTTTATCAGCATCCCTTTTCATTTTTTTGGCCTGCATTTCGAGGTTTGATTTTGATTCCATTTTACTTTGGACAGCTTTCTGAATATTAAAGCAAATATTGAATATTTAATCAAGGCCATCAATACTTTTGCCACGCCAATACTCTCCTACTCCTTTGGAGTCATACAGTGGACACACACAGATCTTGAGGGACTTGAAAGGAAACAACGTAAGCTGCTTACAAAGCACAGAAAGCACCATCCACACACAGCTATTGAAAGACTCACCCTGCCTCGTTCAGAGGGAGGCAGAGGTCTTATTGACATAAAGATCTACACCAGAAAAAGACTCAGTCACTCAGAGAATTCTTTCACTCTAAACAACACACATCCTCATTACACAAAGCAGTCTGCATGGATGATACAAAATACACACCTCTGAATCTGAACAGCATGCAGAACACCCATAACATTCTTACAACATGCACTAAATTTCAATCATGGCTCGGAAAGCAACTCCACGGTAGACATCCTTCTGACCTCAACCAGCCACACGTCGACAAAAAAGCGTCGAACTTTTGGTTGAGTGAAGGGAACTCTTTGGGGAAACTGAAGGAACCATGATTGCCATACAAGACCAGGTTATTAACAATAAAAGCTACAGAAAACATATTATCAAAGAATCGACTGACGGGTCTTGCAGGAAATGCCATATCGCAGAGGAAACCATCCCACACGTCATATCCAGTTGCAAAATACTCACGCAGACAGATTATTTACACAGACATAACCAGGTAGCCAACATCATACATCAACATATAGCTAAGATATACAAGCTAAGGGACATTCACACTCCTTACTATAAATGTACCGTATCCCCGACACTGTCTTAGAGAACACCACACATAAACAGAGCTATAATCACTGACAAAACTATCCCTCATAACAGACCAGACATTACACTAGTAGATAAGCAAAACAAAGTGACTTACATAATTGATATATTTCCATCCCCAACACACACAATTTACAAAAGACATACACTGACAAAATCACTAAATATACGGATCTTGCACATGAAATAAAACACCTTTGGGGAGTTAACAGAGTACACATTGTCCCTATCGTTGTTTCTGCCACTGGGGTTATTCCACACTCGCTACACAAAAGCCTGTCAACACTAAATTTAAGCCCACACTTATACAAAACCTTACAGAAAGCCACAATTCTAAACACCTGTCACATAGTAAGGAAATTCCTACTCCCAAGCATCAATACTACCACGAGAGCATATTTTACCATCCTTCGCATTTGAGTCCCTTGGGCTTTGGCCCTCTTTTGGGTCCGCCTCTGGGATTGGCTTCCGGACTTGATCCGAGTTTGGCTTCCCCAAACAATGACAATAATAATAGTAACAACGATAAGAGAATACCCCACCAGATAATCTGGAGGGGAAAGCCCCACGTTGTCCCCCAACAGGCAAACAGCCCAAAACAGGTTTAATGAAAAACATATAAATAACGAATTACAAAAAATAATTAAATAATAAAGACAAACACATATTAAAAAATTAAATTAAAAACTAACAGTTCAGAAGATTAAGAAAATAAAAAACTAATAATAATAATAATAATAATAATAATAATAATAATAATATGATAAATTAATTAATAAAAGCCCAAAGAGCAAAACCTTCTCCTACAAGGTTCAAATCAATCAACTAACGAATTTTTAAAAAGTGAATCACAGGAATCGATAAAAATGTCTTTCATTGAAATAGAATCAGAATTACAAGTAGCTTGAATAATCTCAAAAGCCGGTTCAATTTGAGGAATTTTTGTTTTCCACTTTCTAGTTTGAAGAAAGGTAAAGATCTTTCTACTGCTTCTGGGAATGCGAACCCACAGAAGTTTAAGGGTTCGTGGAGCACAGATTTGTCCATTAAAAATTCTAATTAAGGTATTAATTAAATAAGTATTAATAATTAATGAAAGGTTAAAAGTTTTGTAGAGATCAAGATTAAGATGATCGCACGGTCCAAATTTTCGAAATAAAAATTTATAAAATTGAGAAATTTTTTGCTGTAAAAAATGAAAATTCTGTGATTTACCGGAAAACCATATCAAAACACAATACAATATTTTTGGAATTAGAATAATTTTAAAAAAAGTTAAAAAAGTGTTTATATCAGTAAAAAAAATTGGAGAGTCTTTTGATAATTCCAATTCTCAAATATACTTGGGAAATAAGATAATCCAAATGTTAGAAAACGACAAATTATCCTGAAAAATAACAACCAAGTCCCTAGCAAAATATCTCCGCTCTAAATTTATTCGGCCGAACTTATAATTGAAAACAAAGTTAGTTGCCTTTCTTGAAAAAAGAATAAAAAAGGATTTAGATTCATTTAATCTTAAACCATTGGATCCAGCCCAAAAATAAATATAATCTAAACTACTTTGAGTGTTAATGCATCATCCCAGCTTTTAACTTCAGAAAAAATTTATAGGTCATCCGTATACATCAATGCTTTCACCTTTGTCAGTGGTCTAAGAGGAAGAATATCAGCTATAAATATATTAAAAAGTATAGGTCCTAATAGGGACCCTTGGGGGACACCAATCTTTATAAACCCCCTTCTTGAAACAGCTCCATTGCTCTCAATTGTAAACGATCTCTTTTTAAGAAGAGAATTCATCCAATTCACAATATTGTGTGCACAACCCATAATATTTAGCTTCGTGAGTAATAAATCCACATTAACGCTATCAAACGCTCGACTAAAATACATATATAGCACATCAGTTTGTAGGCGGTTATCCATATTATGTGCAATATTATGTAGTAAGACAGAAAGATTTGTTTGAGTTGAATGCTTTTTACGAAAACCGTGTTGCTCTTCTGGCAAATAGAGGTCAACAAAATTAGATAAATTGCTAGCCACATATGATTCAATCAGTTTTGCAGGATAGCTTATGAGAGTAATTGGTCTATAATTATATTTATAATAAAGAATAGAATCTCAGGAACAAAATAAATAAAGTTCCCTATACCTATCTGCAATAACAGAGTCGCAATAAGGCGCGAAAAGGGACGATAAAGGGACAATAAAATTACAAGGGTGAAGTGAAGGGTTGGTTTGGTTTGTTTGGTATTAACGTCCTTTTCAACTGCTATGGTCATTTCAGGACGGCGTTATAGGGGCCGCAAATTTTGCCTCGCAAGGGTTCTTTAACGTGCAGCCGGCAAACGACTACACGGGACCAACGGCTTTACTTCCCTTCCGAAGGAAGTGCGTGATCTCAGGATTTACCCCTGAAAAATCCTCGTCGTCCTCGGCCGGGATCGAACCCGCGTACTCGGGCATCAGAGGCGATCACGCAACCTGCTGAGCCACCAAGGCCGATTGAAGTGAAGGGAGGATAAAAAATTTTTATACAGTAAATCTTGTATGGAACTTATATGGAAGCTACAAAATTTCATAAAATGGAAGTACTGAGTAAGTAGAAAGAAAATATAATTTAAAATGAAGAAGCAGATAATGGCTATATGAAATCAACGTTAGGTTTTTAACTTCCACGCCTGTTCAATTTAAATTAATTATATAAATAGAGTAATTCATTCTCTTAGCTAATTATGCTGTAATTATTATAGAGAAAGGTTTACTGTATTGAATACAGTAGCCTTCGTTTCCTTAGACCTAATAATTAAAAAAAAAAGTTTATTTGTAACTATATTAGGGCCGTCCATAAATTATGTCACACGAATTTCATGATTTTTTGACCCCTCCCCCGTCCTTGTCACAGATGGTCACATTTGTGTGAACCCCCTTCCCTGGTGTGACACCACTTATTTTGCAATTTTAAATTTATAAATTATTAAATTAAAACAGCACTTCCAAAATTATTTATATATTTCTGTTTAAAATCTTTTTCTCATAAAGTCAAAAATAAATCAAATAGTTTAGAAAATTTGCAAAACATAACCAATCAAATGAACGATCAAAATTTAATCATCTTGTGTCCATGGACTTTGAACCCATTCCTTTGTATTATTGTAGCCACCCCATTCCTTTACATATACGGTGGCTACGGTATTATTTATGATTGGCATAGCAGTTTCTTCATTCTACATTTGGATAATGTTAGGAACATTCGGTGTGTCAACATCATCTTCATCCAAACACAGCATCGTCATCGTTTATCAAACAAAGAACTTCCCCGGAACGTCCCAAAGGCGGCTGACTCGCTGTCCAAAAGTAATGCGAGCTTGAAGTCGCGCAGCCGGCACGTGCTAAAAAGTGAGACTGTGACGTTATCACGTGTTAAGTACCGCATTCATTTTATGAGAATCTTGGTCACAGGAGTAATAGCAGGTATTCTTCGGAATTTCAGTGGGAGTAAGGTCATATAATTGTTTTTGTAGTAGGGATCTATTGTGGTGATAGAATTCAGGATTATAATTTTGGATATAAATCGAAAGCCCACAATTGTGAAATAGTAGTAGAGGGGAGGTGCTCTGACAGGAAGAGACTGCTCTTTTAGAATTTTGGAGATTTATGCAGGATTGGTCTGTGAATTAATTGGTGGGAAGAATCCTTGGGTTGAATTAAGGATCATTTGAGTCATGGAATTTATTGCTATTGTGCAAAAGCTGTGTTTTTAGTGGATTTTTGTGAAATGAGAAAGGGGAAAAGAAGGCCGGATGCGTGGTGACTATAAATAAATCGTGGGAAAGAGAAACTTTATGACAGGCCCGCTCTTAAGTGTTATGCGGCCCTACGCGGGGGGTCCGGGGGAGCCCCTCTGGCGGGGGGTTCAGGGGGGGCGGAGCCCCCCCTTGAAGCTCTGCGAAAATGCGTGGAAATTAGACCAAGGAGACGTTTTCCTGTTATGTTAGGAGGTCGTCTCCCTGCGTCTCTTTTTCGCCCCCTCGGAGTAGTTCGATGCTACAATTTAGCCAGTTTGAACTGTTTCCACTGGGCACCACGTGGCGGTATGTAGCTAAGCCCAGCTTAGTTTTTTTTTGAGTTTTTTCTTTGTTAGTTTTTTTTATCTTTTCTTTTTTTAGTTTTTTTGTCCTTTATATTTTTTTGGGATATTTGAAATTACAACTACTTTTTCGCACTTTCATTTTGGCGAAATATTTAAGAGTTCCGATTAACCTGCTGTTATGCCAAGAGTTAACTTAAATTAACCTAAGAAGTCTACTTTCCGCACTTTCATCCGGGCAAAATCCTTTATAAGTTCTGAATAATCAAGGGTTTGGCCAATATCTTGCTCAATTGATATCAATTTTAAACCATTTAGTCGTTCTTGGGTCATGCTGGTCCTCAAGTCATCCTTAATTAAAAAAACCGGGGGATCGAGGGCGCCTCACGGGGGCCCCCTCACGTTCGGGGCCCTACGCGGATGCGTAGTCAGCGTATGCCTAAGAACGGGCCTGTTTATGAGTCCTGTTGAGGAGTTGGTCAGAGGAAGGCTGCGCGCTCTCTCCTCTCGAATGGAAATTTTAAGAAAGGGTTTGATGGAAATTGGAAGAGAACAATATGAATGAAAAGGGCTGCTGTGTGAATTCACAGTCAGTTAAGTAATGAGATTAGTTTCTTCTTTCAATTTTTGGACTGTACAGGCTCATCATCATTTAAATATGGGAAAACCCCTAGTTAAGGGTGGCATCTCCTTTGAATCCCCAATTTGACTTTCCAATTCAATATTGTAACCGAAAATTCAAAAGAACCACCAGAAGGAGGGGGATGTCCTCGTCAATCTGATTACAATTTTGTAACCTCGTCAATTTTGTGCATGAGTTTGGATTACATGTGATCACAAGTCTGCAGGTGTCTGAAACTACGCAATTGTAAGTAGAAAAGAGCTTTGATACGTAAAATTTCTTTGGTTGTCATGACAAATGTGTGATAAAGAACAATTTGAGAGAACTTTCCTTGAATTGAGATGTTTTTAGTAGTACTATCTCTTTTCTCAGAGCAATTGAAGAGCTTGAGATTAGCTCATTGAATATTTATCGTTTTTACTTACATTTATTGAATTTTTGCATATTTATCTTAGTCATAAGTAACTGGGGAATTTAACATTAACTTTCTTCTTTGTGATAAGATCTATCAACTTTCTTTTCTTTAGATTTAAGACTTTTATTTAATCTTTGTATCTCGATGGTGATTCTTTAAACTTTGAATAAAAGATGTTTATTTAGTTCTAATCCTTGCCTTGCTTATTGAAATAAATAAGTCACAACCTGCCATTTTAAAAGAACCCAACCTTTGTCCTTGATTGTGTATTTTATTGTTATTTTTTGAGCATTGGTGTTGAGCTAGCCAGATTTTGGATGCATTGTCACCCTTCATGTAAGTTGGTACAATCAGGGAGGAAGGTTACAAGACAAACGAATTTAAACCTTATAATAGCGAGGATGAATCAAAAAGTAAGATACACTCAGCACCATCTGTGGTCAAGGAGCACCGACATCATTCGTCTTTTTTAAGGATTTTGCCTGTATGTCTATAATTACAACGTGTTCACGCATTTACTGCGTACATAAGAGTATTGTTGTCATGGTGCAGCAACTGTTTATACACTCCAAATTGGAGATTCGCGGAAAATCCGTTTTTTGTGGATGAAAGGCTTAAATTGTACTGAAATCCATAAGGAAATTTGCAGTGTCTATGGGGATAATGTGATTTCTCGTCCTGCAATTGTGAAGTGGTGCTAGCAGTTCGAAAATACCGCACAGGAAGACCATCCACTTCCAACACTCCCGAGCACATCGCTCGCGTCAATGAGATGATTCTAGACAATCGACGAATCAGAATTAAAGAAATCGCCAGAACGCTTAGCGTTTCTTATGGGAGTGTGCTGACATGGTTTAGAAACGCTGAAGAGGATTTTTATCGCAGCACCTTTGAAAAGTTGATTTCATGTTCAGACAAGCCTTTACAATTGTTGGGTGATTTATGTAGAAAAGTGAAATAAATGGTGGAAGTATCCTCAGAATGTGTATAGGTATCAAATAAAACCGGACAAACCACGACTCCACAAAGAGACTTTATTTGCAAGGATGCGCATTTCGACGGCCAAGCCGACTTTATCAGCGTGGTACAAGATGATCAGAAGCATGTTTTGATGTAGTAACAATCGACAATCGAGCAGTGAAGTGAACATTTCTTCAGATGGGAAGAAAGCAGTGCTTTCACGAAGCTCAGCCTACCAGAATAAATTCCACATGAAATACACTGAAATAGGCAAGAAGCCTACTAACCCCAGAGATCTTCCATATTATGAAAAAATAATAAGATTGACGATTGTCAGAAGATTGGGAGAGGGGGCGGGGAAGGGGTGGTATCACATCTTCCAGTTGATGTAGTAACATCGACAATCGAACAGTGAAGTGTACATTTTTCAGATGGGACGAAAGCAGCGCTTTCCCAAAGCTCATCGAACTAGAATAAATTCCAAATGAAATACACTGAGATAGTCAAGAAGCTTGACCAATCCAAGCGGTCTTCCATATTATACAAAAAAGAAAATACGATTGACGATTGCCAGAAAGAAAATAGAACATAGAAAATAGTACATTGATGTAGTAACAGGTTAAAACAGGGTTTATATAGCAAGGGATTATACCAATTAACCAGTCTAAGTAAAACAGTTACATAATGAATAATCAGGAGACAAAAGTTTTGAGAGGACAAAAAAATAATAACGGTCGTTTATAGTAGCTACAAGTCGTTAATAGAGTCGCAATTACGTTTATAGTGCTTAGAGTTTTGAGAGAATCAAAGTGCCGTTTATTGTAGTCGTTGCTTGAGATTCTTTCTTCCTCGTTAAATGTTTTTTGAGGTGTAGCCAGTCTGAAATGTTTAGAGGACCATTATCTGACTACACCTCATGTATTTAGGATCTTCTCTTTTTCTTCACTGGCTATTTCGAGGGATTCCAGAAAGTTCAGTATTCTTGGGTTACTTGTGCTGTGTAAGATTTAGAAGTCCTTGTCGAAAGTGTGTTTCTGATCCAGTAAGTGGTCGGCGAATCTGGAAATAGCGAATCTCCCATTTCTGACGCTAGCCAAATATTCTCCAACTCGGGTTTTGATGTATCTTTGCGTCTGCCGATAATAGACTTGTGATAAAGTCTTGTGATCAAGTCTCATTGTGGAATCGTGGTTTTCTCCGGTTTTACTTAGTCGTTGTTGGTCCACAGTTTCTGGCAATTCTCCCTTTTGGTGTGTATGGGATCATTACTTACATCTGTTTTTTACTGTTTCATGGTGTAAATAGAGTTGGTAATATTTTAAAGTATTACATTAGAGTTGAAATTTAGAGTTTCAATACTTTAGATTTATACATGTCACGTCACGAAGCTTATGACTCACCCCCCCCCCCCCCTTGTCACACGAAGTCACACTTTGTTGACCCCCTCCCCCCCTTAACTTGTGACGTAATTTATGGATAGCCCCTAATAAAAATTGTAAGTGTGCCATTCGGTACTCTCCATCTTGATAGGGTTCACCTATAGCTTCTATAACCAAGTTTTTTGGCTATAGAGTAATTAAATTATCATATGAAATATGAAAAATTTTTTATTAAGAATTAAATAAACATTAAGGTAAACGTATTTTTTCAAAAAATTTTGTTTTTCAATCCTCAACCAAATAAAAATACATGTATTAAAACAACTGAAGACTTTGATCACCAAAAATTAATTTCTTAATCAAGAAAATATTATAAATAATTTTTATTGCTTATGACGAAGCAAATAATTTTTGATGTTCAAAAGGTACAGTTTTTGTTTTAATTTTTTTTTCAGATGACAATTGAAATATAAATTAAATCTTATTAGTAAAATAGAAAATATAAGACATTTATACAAATTTTCGATGTGCAGTCAGCTTCATTATTTCTGGATAAAGGCCGTTTCAATTTACAAAATTTACTTTCTCTAAATAATTCATCATTTTTTATTTTAGTATATATTGCTAGATATAGTTTCAAAAATGTTACTAAATTTTTTTTTACAAATTTGTTCATTATGTTCGATAAAATCACAATAAATATTCAAATTATTTATTGTATTGCAGGTTTTGTGTCTCGCCCTTTTCTTCTACATCCGTCAATTAACATCACTGTGGAACAGAGGAATTTTCTTCATCCATGGCAACAATATCTGACAGAGATTCTTTCTTACATTAGATTTGTTCAAAACATAAGATAAATGATAACTGTGGTGCTAGAAGCCGTTAAGGCTCTTGACCGTAAGCACCATCACAAGGCAAGTGCTTGTTACGAGATGGTAATTATCATTATTTTTATAAGTGGTAGCAGTTTTGGCCCTATTCACAACCCAATTTCTGGAGGATCTGATGACTGCCGTATGGTGATTACAGCAGCCGGAACCGACAGTTTTACGTGCACTTTCAAGCATGGGGGGGTGGGGGAGATAAAAATTCTTTGGCTATTACCAAACCAGTGACTAGCCATGCCTGAAGTTGCTTAACTCCACCGATGCGGCGAGCTATCGGCGAGACAACTCGGCCATGGCTACCACGTCAAAAAGTAAGGAAGACACTATTTAATTAATATCTCCAATTTTAGATGAATGTAACAAATTCACTCTGGAAAATTAGTCCACTTTAACTCCCATCATAGAAAATTCTATTTTATAATTCTCTTTGTGGTTTAAAAAGAGAGATAAGAATACATCACATGAACACAAACGAGGCCTTTCGGTCATTTTATTCAAAGACCTTCATCAGGTATAAAACTTTTTGAAAGTATTAACTGATTTTTTCATCAGTAAAAGGTACAGAATATAAATTTAAACAGTTGTAGCATTGACAAGAAGCATTGTTACATCTTGGACTGATAACTAATGGACGTTGCACTCGGTGATTTAGCGATCTCCCTACTTCGTTCCAGATGACGTCAAAGACCCGTGGCGCCATCTACTAAGGCGCAGGCCTCTTCAGAAAACACCACCTGAAGGCAAAGCTAATTTACCCAATAAATTATTTTTTATTGCTTTTTTAAAGTTAAAAAACACAGTTTTAAAAATAACATGCATAAGGCACAATGTCCAGCTTCCAACTACATCGTTAATCAATTTTATTTGGAAAAGAAAAATTGCAAAAAGAAATTAATTTAATTTCAGGCGATTTAGAATAGAATTCGACTGTGACTGGATAATTGAAATTGTACAATTGTACAGCTTGATACATGTTATGAAATCTGTTATTTTGATTCAAATTTGTGTATTTTTAAAGAATTGTCGATAATTTTTTCATATTGCTAATTGCAAATTTGGTTTCAATTAAAATATAATTTTTAATTTGTTTTAATGAAGCATTTTATTTCAATTTATTTTTTGAAAAATACATAAGTTCAAAATCTATAAATTCAATTTAATTTTATTGTTAACAAAGAAATTAGAATACGTTTTTATTAACACAAAAATTAATGAATTTTCTGATATTTGTTTTATTCTACCAAGCTAATAGCAACTCTGTTCAGTAATAGCAATAAAACAAAAGTAAAATTAAAACCACTGAAAAAATGGAAATGTACACATTTATTTCAATTTATTTATTTATTTATTTATTTATTTATTTAATGGTACAAATCGTCCATCCAGGCCCAGTATGGCGGGGGCCGACGAGGTAGGTCCTGGATGGGGAACAAAGATACAATTTTTGATCATTAACAAAACAATTTTTTTAAAAACATGGAGGGGAATGGTGAGTGGCAGGAGTTAGTTAGGTGGGGGTACAGAGAGGAAGTTCTTTAAACGCTATTGGAAAATTTTGGTGCTTGGTGATGAACGGAGATCTGGGGGTAAGGTGGACCAAAATCTGTTGCCGGCAATAGAAATACTCTTGAGCTGGTAGCTTCGTCTAATATGGGCGATTGGGAATGAATTTCTATGTTGGGTGTTGTAGGGGGTGTGTGCTAACGGTTGTAAATAAAAGTTGGGGGAGGAATGTAGTTATAATAATAATTTTTAATATTGCATTTTTCCATGTATGGTCTGTGTTTGTGAAATTCTGCAATTTAAATAATTTCATAAGCAATTTTGTTTAAATTGAAAATATTGCACAAGCAGAATTTTTTTATTACAATTTTCAAATGTGAAACAAATTTACTTTCAAATGGAAAATGTTTATAGATATCACTGAAATATGCTCTAATGGGTTTTTCTCATGCAGTTAGCAAACAGTGATACAGTTTTTTCATAATAACTGTGTGCTTGCCTGAAATTTTGCATATTAAATACTTTAATGAGCAGTGTGATTCCATTTAAAATATTGCAGAAGCAGAGTTGTATTAATATATTTTTCAATTAACTGAAAATTGAAATTAATTAACTGAAATTAATTTAAGTTAATTCAGAATGAAATAATTTAATGAGCAGTTTGATTTCATATAATCACTAGCAGATACCCGTGGCGTTGCTCACGTGTAAATTGTGATTGAGGATATGAATTTTATTTTGATGTTGGGTGTTTTGTTGTCTTTTGCTAAGACAACAACGTTTGAGGCATCACTCACACGAGAACATGCCACGTAAAGTTGACCATGGGTAAAATATCCTTCATACAAATCAATGCCCACTTTCTGTAATGTTTGGCCCTGCGATTCGTTTATTGTCATTGCAAAGCCTTGATTAATTGGGAATTGCAATCGTTTAAATTGAAAAGGATAATTGGATGGGTTTACAGGTATCCTCGGTATAAATACCGTTTCGCCTATTCCACATCCAGTTATAATCACAGCTTCAATTACATTTTTCTGAAGAGTAAGTACTCGCAATCTAGTGCCATTGCAAAGTTTCGGTGAATTCAAGTTGCGAAGCAGCATAATGAGAACGCCAACTTTTACATCTATTTTATGGAGTGGAAGACCTGGAGCAACAATGCTATTCAAGAATTCCACTGGGTAATGTACTGCTTCTTCTGTATGGCATATTGTATTTATGGATAAGTAAGATGCTGAATTGCCAGGAATTTGTTCCAACATACGACTGTTGAGTAATCGTACTTGATCATATCTTGGTGCTAAAATGCATCTGTCACACAACCATGAATCTTCTTTTGTATTGAGATTGTGGATATCATCATAAATGTTTGATATTAAACTTTCAGTATCCGTCAAGACCTGAAAAAGACCAGCTGGAATTTCTATGTCATGGTTGTTATAGAAATCTCCGGGTACTTTCCTTGTTATTAATCTCCGGGTACTTTCCTTCGCCAATATCCAAAAGAAGTTTACGAAACTCCGAACTTCCCAATTGTGCTCTCATGTTTTGTTTCAAATGAATCTGTTCAATATGTCTCCGAAGTACTGAGCGTTTTAAACACGCGTTAATCTCATCTGCTCGTGTTCCTTTAGCGATGACCGGTAAAAATTTGACTGAAATCTCCTGCGAATAAAAATATTACTCCACGCGAATAATTGATGAAAAATAGGAAAGAAAATTCCACAGCCTGGGATCGAACCA
>JAHWFO010100830.1:107133-121815 GCA_023313115.1 Rhysida immarginata
ATGCGCCAGCCAATTGCGCCACTGCGGACATGGAAGCATTACGCTATCTAGATGCCCTTTGGGCTGGCTGGAACAGTACCCAGTTCATGAATATATCGAGGTCCTCTTGTAAAAGATGAAGGCAAAATTACCAAAATTTTTTCTTTCACTGAACGCTATCCAATAGCGAAAGACGCTAAAATGGATGTATTTAAAAACGCTTCAGCAGCTAAGGCTATTCGCGTCACGAAAATAGTCAAAATGATCTAAAGACGGTATTGAAAATCAATGTTTAACTAGTTGTTCAACAAACAATTCATGGTTGTGTGACAGATGCAAAGGAACAAAAACAAAAGAGATTAAATCAAATTGTTTTCCTAAGCCTAAATACAGGGAACACACAACCTCAAACAACAGTAAGAAAAATAACTAACCGTAAGCCTAACGCCACAGTTCTAATGAATAACCGCAGCCTAACGCCGGGTTCTAATGAATATAATGGTTTATTTGAATGAGTAAATTTATTTGAATGTAAAATGAATGTAATGAATGGCGTTGGTGGTGTTTTCTGAAGAGGCCTGCGCCGAAGTAGATGGCGCCACGGGTCTTTGACGTCATCTGGAAGTTCCAGACTGGAACGAAGTAGGGAGATCGAATCTAGCATTGAATTAGAAGCGAGTGCAACGTCCAGCAGTTATTAGTCCAAGGTTACATCATCTGATTTTTTCATCTGTAAATTGAAATATTTAAATTGTTACAAATGACCGAAAGGCCTCGTTTGTTTTTATGTGATGTATTCTTATTTCTCTTTCTTAACCTTGACACATTATTTACAATATTCTCTTTGTGGTTTGTTTACATCCATAATTTTTATTCTTTTTTATTTAATATATAAGGAGTTTGGTATTTATTTAAAAAACAACATAGAAAAATTAATTTGATGAAATTCATGAAAAAATCATTAAAAGTTTATAAGCGGATTATCATTTTATCAGGTATGCTGTACACTTTTCATTACAAAATATTTTTTATGGTTACCATAAAATTGAATTTTCTCTAGAAAGTAAGTTTCCATAAAAAATTATTAATGAATTTTCATGATTTTCATAAAATCGTTTTTTATTCTTTAAATGTATTATGCTTGTCAATTTATAAACTGGAAAAGTCGTTTTTATGGTAATGTGAAAACTTAAAAGATCTGTGCACTTTATTTATTATAAGTAGACTTTGGATCTGCATATAATGCATATTTTTTTCTCGAACTAGGATTCACCCAAATGATGTTTTAAGCACTTTTAGCCCTTTCTGGACCTTCTAGTTTAAGTTTTATAGTGCATATAAATGCATATTTCTGGCTTTAGCGCATATTTTTGAAGAGATGTTGCTTACAACTACAGTTCATTTTTATAAATTTTTGCTGCTGAACAAGTACATTTTTACTGCAGATTTAGTGTATATTTTGGTGGGTGTTTTTTTAGCACATATACTGTATTTGCGCGTATTTTTGCATTTTTGAGTGCATATAAACCAGAACCCTAATTACAAGTAAAATGAGATAAGCTGTTACTATTTTATCTGTGGTTCAGTTGATTTTTCCTAATAGATTGGCCATTTATTTTCCAGTAATGTGTTACATTTTCTCCAGTGATTCTTTTAAATTTATCATCATAACATTAAATTTTACAAATTTATGTTTCTGTATCAACACTTTATTAAGAGTAATGTCAGGATTTTTCATTTTTTTGGCATATTTATGTAAGTCCCGCTCCTCTTTTTTTTCTTTCCAGTAGCGACATTTTCAAACGTTCAATTCAATCACTTAATGCAGCAGATGAATGTTCTCATTTTCTAAACATCGAGAAGGGTTGGGTGCTCATTCAAAAATACGTTTACTTGACTTATGGGGAGGAGAGGTAGTGTGTGCGCTTGCCTAAGTCGATGCCAGTGTTTGATATTAAAAATTTAAGTACTGGTATTATTTAAATTCTGCGAAGGTATAGCAGTCTTCTTTAAAATCTTTCGAAGTGGTATCTACTGCTAGTAGACCTAACAACTCACATTGAAGATCTCGATAGAAGTACATCAGGTCCAATATATTCAAGGTAAACATGGCATGGTTTCAGATTGAATGTTATAATGCGTTTAAATTTGTTCACCCAAAGTTTGCAACGTTTATCTTTTGGAAATGTCAACTATTTTAAGTGCCGCGTGTTTTGTGTTTTTAGTAGTTATTAAACTATATTATACGCGGCAGCAGAACAGTATACTCTGAGCATTTCTCCTGCGTTGCTCACTCGTTGGGTCTAGGAGTGATATCACAGATACGTTGTTTGCAAATTTCTGCGCTAGATGGTAGCATCAAAGACGATAAGAAAGGAAGACCGGACAATTCACGTTTTCCATAGGAGAAAATGATGCCTCCAACTAGCGCCATTACTAGCTAGCCGTGCGGGCTGAAACAATTCTACCCTCCAAGCAGCCTTTCTTTTTACATTTCTTTAATTAGCCTCAAACAACCTCTTTGTTTTAAGAAATTTCCTCATTTTATTTGCTCGCGATTATTACGATTAAAAATTATTTTTGTTAAATTTAAATTAATTAACGCATCTTAATTAACACAGAATTTTTAGGACAATTCCTAAATAATTAAAGAAAAATTTACTAACAATAAAAAAAATAAAAAATTGTGACTTTTAAAAAAGATGAAAGTTAATAAATATATATTTATATACAATACCACCAAAATTGTATATTTATAATTCAATAAAATTATCGTAAGGTAATAATTTATATAATTAATAATTAATATGAGTAATAACTTCAACGTTTAATAAGATTCTAGTTGAACAAAAGTAAGACAGAAATTATTTATTACATCCAGGAATGGATAAAAGAATTTACAAGAAATAACAAATATAATCATCACACAATTAATACAAAACAAAAATACAATCTAATTCATATGTTAAACAAATCAAACCAAAGTATAAAACAATAGAAACTTCAGCAAACATAAAAATTTAAACCAAGAACAGATGAAGGGGGGGAGGTTCATCTGTTCTTGTTTAAACTGATGGATATAAAAGATTAAAATTACACAACTTAAAATTAGCATGACAGCAATGATTTATACATATATACTCGTTTGTTGAAACAACCTGGATCTGCACACCAGCGTCCCAATGACATATTTCATTTGAATCAGCTGCAGATTGCTTTTCGAAATGATTATCAACCGTCTGAGACAATCGAAGAGCTGGGTGGAATCAAACACTTTTAGTTTCGATTTCACACGGTTTCGATTAAATAAAAGGAACAACGTTTAGGGAATGCAACATATACTTTTTATTTATTAATTAAATACATAATTTATTTGAATAAATAAGATCATTTCTCTCTATTTTAATATACGATAATTACGCCCTCCAACGGTGCGGGCAAAAGTACATCAAATGACGTGATGCGCGGCGGATCACTTAAAACAGAGGATTGTCCGGTCTTCCTTTCTTATCGTCTTTGGTAGCATCGTTTAAGCAATTCTTATTTTATTATTCTTGGTTGCTAGAGCTACACGTGCGTCTCAGGAGAGACTTGGCCAGTCACTGCGATTGGTTGGGGAGGACCGGGCATGTGTGCTGAGTGCGGATACAGCGCTGAGAACAGAATGCTTAAAACTACAATGGCTACAAGCATGGCTAGTGGTTTGACTTCTATCGCGTGTTTCGCGTGTGACAGGGTGTTCAAAGCTAAAAAGAATTTGTACGAACATCAAAGAAATGGCCATGGTATTGAACCTAATCCTGGAACAAATATCAAGTGTCCTGCAAATATTTGCCTTTTCACTTGCAAATGTTTTTCTACTCTACGAATGCACGTTGAGCCACATGGGCTAAAGGTGGAGGGGAAGGAAAACAAATATCATTTACATCTTTGGAAGGCAACTGATTACGTGAATCATAACCGTTGTTTATCAAACACGTCATTAAGCAAGTTGTGAAACGCCTTTAAATGAAAGGAAAAGTTTTTTATAATATAGATATCATTTTTATGTGAAAAATAGCAGAGGACCCGGCATTGCCCGGGATAATTACACTTGTAGGTTAACAGAACAATCTCAAGAAGTTAAATTATAACTCCAAATTGGTTAAATAATAACTCAACGAATACAACACAGAGCGAAGGGAATATCCATTCTATGAAAAATCCAAAAACCAGGAAATCTAGGCGATATACCGGGACTTTATTTACCTTTTGTTGACTTGCCTCAGATTAAAATGATATCCATCTTCACCATCGGGGAACATCACTGGATACTTTAGACCCATGTTTTTCTTTCCCGTGACTAGAAGCTCTTATACCCTCTTGCTCTATTCGAAACTCCCGTTGTTCAGATGTTTCCATGACTCGTATATATATTCTGTTTCAGCTGCATAGTTTCTTTGATCAATACTCATTCTTTCTCTTTCCTTTCCAGGCACATAAATGTCTGTTAGTCGTCTGGACGTTTGATAGGGAGCTCAAGGCAGACACGTCTGTCTCCTTTGCCTCTTCAACAGACCCAGCCTTATTTATGTCCTGTCAGTTCATCACCGTTTTATGCTCATTATTAATAATTCTTGGAAACGAACGTTCAATCATCGCATTATCAGCATCTGAGTTTCCAAAATATTCACATTCACAGAGAATATAGTTAAAATGTATTTTTATGAAATGTTTGGATTTGCTTTGCTACCAAATAAGCTGGGTGAAAACCCCGGTTAAATATCTTAAAAATAAACACATGAAGAAGCTTAGAATTAATACAGAAAAAATTCTGAATGAAAATTCGAAAAAAATTTTTTTAAAGGCTCAAAATGGATGGGCCTCTCCAAGTATGCCACTGCTAGTCTAAATAATTTCTTAGTCACGTAATCATACTTTAGATGTATACTTGATATTCTTGCAATTTCCGCTCTTCTCTCGATGTCTTGAAGCAAAACTTGGCCATTCGTCACTCTGTGTAGTCTAGCAATCGCTGATTCTCCTATTGATATGCTCGCCATTTGCTCAATACATGACGGAGCTAAAGGAGTGCTTCCTCTGTTGTCTTTCCACTATTTCTCAATAGTCTGCTAACTCTTCATTATCTCCAATTACTGATGATTTTTAAAAATTTTCAAGAAATTGTTAAGTACTTAGAACTCCCAATTCTAAGAAAAGCCTGAATAACAGGAATTCTATGCATTGTTACAAATTGAACCTTATCCATATTGCACAAACTTTGCCTTGCATTGTTGGTCATGAGATATTTCTCATTAATATGCCTTGCCATCCTAATGAATATCGATTTATTATCGATAATTATTATTATTTCGAAATCTGTGATAGACATTGACCTTCCTCATGTTTTGAAAGTCAAGTATGCCAAATTTCATCAAGATCGGATTAAAACTGTGGATTTGTATAAGAAACAACACCACTGTCAGCGAATAAGGTCGAAGAACGGGCGAACAAAAATAAAAGAAAAGAAATTAAGAAATCGGATAGAGAGAAAAGATATTTAATGGAGCGCCAGACAGGGAAGCGACCCCCGCGACAAATGAAGAAGGTCGGGCGAGTCGACAAGGGAAGAGAAGAAGAGCAAAGGGGAGATGGAAGAAAAGACAAAAAAAGAAAGAGAGAGAGTGCTTGGCTTAGAACGGGAGAGGTTCGAAAGGAACGGAATAAAGACAAGGGAATATCTGAAGAGAAGAGATTTGGGACTGTAAAGAAAAAGCAGAACGAGCGAGATAGATGGAAACGTTCTTCGGATGGTAAAAGGAATTTCGAGAGATGGTGTACGATACGAAGTCGGAATGTTAAACCAGAGCGACAGCCTCGTCAAGGTGTGTCCACGAGAATAAGAGAGACGACAGCCGAGGACGCAAAAGTGGCCGCGTCGAGACCTGCTGTCAACGAGAACCCGAATCCGTCGTGCGATTGCTCTTCAGAGATCGCGCAAGGTGCAGCGTGCGAACTGGCGCCAGCGACCGCGCGCTGTATTGCTTGCGATAGGGATTCTGCTGCCTCCAATTCACGTAAGCGAAATTTATTGTGTCATTTTCATTATAACTGATAATGTTAAACGTTTCACGCCTCAACTAATCCAATGCACTAGACAGTGGGCATATCTATTATGTGTGCGCATCGACGAAGATCCAAAAGTGGTGTACCTTTGATAGCGTATTAATTCTATGTGTTTTTTGTATTTTTCTTAGCTCAAGAATTCAACTTATCCAGAGTGTCCTTATGGCGAGAAGCCCCGACATTTCAGTCACACACTCCAATGCTCGCCTGCTCGAGCCCCCCCAACGTAAGAACGTATGTAGGACCAGAGTCCGAGGCCTCTAATAATAATTTAATAAAGTAAGCCCTCCAATGCATTAAAAGACTTTTTAGTTTCACGAATGATAAGTCCTAGTAGTACAGCTAAGCAAGATTAAGAAGAATATAGTGATAGTTCTCGTAAACTTTTACATTATTTTACTTCTTGCTAATATCTGAATATTTTCCCACGTAGGATGGAGCGCCTACTCTCCTCCTAGTAGGACATGGACCTTTCCGAAGGTGGATGTCAACGCTCATATAGAAGACATCGGTCCACGAGAATATTCTGTTTTATTTTGTGATTTCATTCAATATAAAAAATCATTTGCTTGTCTAATTTTTGGATATCAATCCTAATTGACTATTACGATTTAGTTGTAAATCTTAACTTAATTTAATTAAATATTTGTTTATTAAATTCAACAACGTCCTTCCTCCTTACTCTGCTGTCATATCAAATAGTCATGTGACAACCATAAACCCACAAACCCATCCACAAACATTTCTACATATATATATATATACTTAGAGAAATAGAAGGTTGTCTTTCTGTTCAAAAATACATATTGAATACTACGTATAAAAGCTTTAGTGATTAAATCATAACAAATCAGAACAAATTTTGTTTGGTCTTACAGTCTGAATAATGATTAACGAATTTATTTATTTTAAATTTAACATGTTTATTCATTACTCTTATTCACTTATCAGCTAAAAGTAATTATTAATCACTAAAGCCTTAGTAATCCTATAACGCATCAGGTAAAGATAACTCCAAGAATACAAGGCCATAAATAATATAATGACCTCACTTCACAAATGTCTAGTAGCAAAGGTTGTATTTACAAAACTTGCATTGTTTTCATTCATAGAATTCAATACATGGTAGGAGGAGGAAGAGCAGAAATCTTCAAGTAATATAGTGCCAAAAAGGCATGTAATGGACGTATCAAAATTTAATTACAAATATCACCGGTCAGGAAAATTCACATCACGGGGGAATGGTGAAAGACAACTTAAATGCCAGGGATCCTGTCAAAATTAGCGGCCATTGTCGTGCAGGCATTGAGATTACAATGGATTCTGGCAAATGCGATCTCATCTATTATAGTTCTCATATTGGCCATTTAAACAACACCGATTGTGCTTAAGTATCAGTGAACAAATTCAACTTAAGTTTGTTGTTGTAACTTTGAGACTTGAAACTGAAATAAGTCTTTTTAAATTTTGCATTGTAGGAAAAATTGCAGAAGTATACCTTTCCAACGTATCCTAGATGATGTTCAAAATAATGTTTCTGGAGAAATCAACTGCCTACATTTGCTGACATGCCATGAACTTCACAATGTTGCAAGAGATTACAATTTGCAGGAAGGGAAAGAAAACTATGCTAATCCAATAAATTTTGAACTATGGGTAAAAAATAATGAAGAGTCGGTGCTGTTTTTTAAGAAGCAAGGAAAGGGAGATGAAAGTGAAAGCATATTTGAAACCAAGGATTTTTTTCTGGCTATAATGACGTATGTACAAAAAGATCTTCGTTAAAATTTGGAAATGAAACTGTTTATGTCGACTGTACTCACGGCACTAATCAGTATGACTTTCCTATGACTACAGTGCTTATCGTAGATGAGCGGTCTTTTGCATTTCCAACAAGGAAGATACAATGTACACATTTTTAGTGCAATTAAGTTAAAAGTAGGGATTTTAAATCCAAAGATTTTGATGTTTGATGACGCTAGTTCCTACATCAATGCTTGGACTGCTGCAATGGGAAGGCCGGAGATGCACTTACTGTGCAGTTGGCACATTGATAAAAATTGGCGATCAAATTTATGCAATATGAAAGATGGAAAAGATAAACATGCTCTTGTTTACAAAGCATTACGAACATTGCCAGAAGAAGCTAACACTGAAAAAAATTCAGATCTTCTTGGCCTCTTGTTACAGCAGTTGGAAGCTGATGATGATACCAAGTGTTTTGGAGCTTATTTTTCTCAAATTTTGCAGCTAGGCATAATAGATCAAGAGTAAACACTAATATGCATTTGGAAGCTCTTCATCGCATCTTGAAGTATTGTTATCTTGACGGGAAAAGGTAGAAGATAAGCTCTTGGTTGTTTTAATCAAGATTGTTCGAGGTAAATATTGTGAAAAACGTGTGAAAGCATGCAAAGGAAAAGTAACATACAGGCTCGCTATCATACATCAGAGACATAAGATTGCATGCAGCATTTCATCAGTTAAAATTAAATCAGTAGAACAAGAATAATGTTTGGTAAAGTCACAAACCTATTGTAACATTGATTACACAGCTCAGGTTTCCACTAAGAACTATTCTCAGTGCAAGTTACGATGTCAGGCTTGTAACATTTGTATCCACTCATGCACAGACAACTTAATTCATCATAATATATACAAGCACATTCATCCAGTTGCACAGTTGACTAATAAAAAAAAACATTGAACATACTAACGTGAAAGAGTTTCAACTAGATCAAGAAGAGTTTGCATGCATAGAAAATGCTGTGAAAAATCCACACATGGATCGTGATTTGTGTACTAATGAAGCTGAACGTATATGTGTTGAAAACAGATTGCAGGCTTTGTCGTATCACGTTCAGACTGGATCCTTGAATACTTCTAGACTTAATGTAATGCATATGCGTCTGGATCAATTGTTGGACCTGTGCTTAATCATGTGGCTTATGGTAAAACTGGTGTCATAAAACTACAAAGACAATGACGGCTACTTAAAAATAAAAGTTGCCCAAAGAAGACTTTTTTTTGTGAAAACAAAGAAACAGAGATTTCGTAAGGATAACATTGCTACACTTTCTAAACCAACATTGGCAGAGATACAAGCTATTCAAAATACATTGAGAAGGTCTTTGAGTGATGTTTTAAACGTGCATACTACGTTTGATCATTAGATTGAATAAAATAGTTTTTCAATTATTTTGGTGCAATTTTTTAAATTAATAAACTATCTATTGTCTGAATTCAAAACGTTTGCAGTCATTGCAATTTAACTTTAATTTTTCATAGCATTCAGGTCAAGTTGAGCCAGGAGTTATTAAATATATACTTTAGTAAGAAAAATAAAAATTGAGCCAATATTACTTCTAAGATTTTTCAAAGGAGTTTATGTTTTATAATTACTGGCAGAAGAAGCAACTGAATTCATGATATCTGCGTTTAATAATATACAGACAGTAGTAATATGAGCAAATTTCTGCTTCATAAAAATGTTAAAAATTGAGATATTTATAAAACGCAAATTTAGATTAAATAAACAAAATAAACATAAAGATGGATTGTTCCCTTATAAATAATAGACCTTTGTTAAGTATTGATCATATAAATTCACTCCAAAAATAAGTTTCGGAAATTTAGAGGTCTCCAGATTCTCAGTCGGCTTCTCAGCACACATGCCTGGCCTGCATGAGTGATTTCATTTCCAGCCAATAGGTTGATTTAAGTATAGATGGCAGCGCTTACGCTTTATGAATCTGAGGCTATGACGCTATGGTCGAAATGAGGAGAAAATCTCGGCAATGTTAAGAATACTGTATAAGAACATGCATGTAAATTGTTCAGTTCCACAATGTTCGAACAACAACGTTAAAAACAAAAATCTCAAGTTTCATGGATTTCCTACAGATCGAAAAATTCAGTGAGGTTAAATGAGATGTCGTAGCCTAGCGCAATATTTAGCATCGTCACTTTCGTAAATCGTAATTCATTATAAAATTTGCTCACTGTTAGTTAATACTTGTTTATTTCCGTCAGTTTTCGCTCCTATTAACTGAAGCTTTTCTTTCAAGTCTTTAACTTTCATCTTCACTAAACTTTTGTAAATAAACTAGAACAAAATTCATAAACCGTAGTGGATGCCATCTGGCGGATAGATTTGGCATTTAAATCAACCTATAGCAGCAATATGCGTCCCGGCAACAACAGGTCACGTGTATTACTACGTTATGCCACGTGATGCTAGCGTCTTTTGGACAGTGGTGCCTCCAAAAGATTAGAAAGAGGGTAAAAATAAAATATTTTCATTTTTTTAGGGTTTCGAAAATAAAAAAAAAATCACACAGATTCAGCATTTCTGAATCTGTGATGATGGTACACTTGTACCTTTACACACGAGAGACTTGGCCGGTCGCATATTACCTAGCCGGTCGCTAGAGTTCATAAAAATGAAATTTCGGATACGTTTTTCGATTAAAAAAGATTTCTTAAAACCCTATTCACATGCATTGAACGAATAATAAACAGAACACGAAAGTCATCACTGCTGTTGAAGTAAAATCATGTTCGATAATTTTATTTAACGATAAAAAATGAAGCAAACTTATTTTGCGATAAAAAGCAGACATCTGTTTCAAAAAAGGATTAAATTAAAGGTAAAAAAATTATTTAGCGGATGACGTTTTCAATGCTAGTTATCTATATACACCGCTTCTGGCTTAGTGAGAACAAGTGTGCGTTTTTAATGAGCATAGCAGTGGGAGCTGATAGGTGGTCTTATAGCGTCGCTTTTGCAAATTTTGTCACACACGGGACATAGATGTGTAGGGTTCCTGGGGATAATATTCATAGAATTATGGTCGAGTAACTTATTATAATTATGTTAGGTAAAAGACTGCGCCAGTGAATTATACTATTCACAAAGTTTATGATAATTTAGGGTTTATCCCACTTACATAAAGATACCTCCGCTTAAACAGGCCCGGCCTAGAGGAAAGAATAGGCACTTAGACTGACTTAACAATTTAACATATAATGTTTATTCAATATTCAACAAATGTATATAAAACAATATTGTATGGAAGGTAATGCAAATGATAAAGATAATTTAAGATATGAATTTCAACTTGGTCAAGCTCCAATTAAGATTCAAATAAAATAATGCAATTTGTAATTAAGAAATGACTTGTGGCAATTTAACTAATTATACGTTTCGATGAGTGATCACAATTCCAAATAATAACTTAGTAATTAAATTATGTGGCATACAACAGAATGATTATCAATTAAGGATTCCTTTAGACTAAACTTATATGACAATGATCAGAAGTTCTTGATATAACAATAATGATATATTAGCAATAGCAATATGTAAATTAGGTATGAATGTAATTCTCAATTATTCGATTATACAATTTATATCTCAAGGAAATTCGGGTTATACTGAATTTAGAAATATCTAGTGATAACAATGTCCAACAGGAACTCTAATTATAAATAGTTCTATTTCTCTCGGAATGTAAAATACAAATATGGCTTTAATAGCTCCGAAATAATAATGAATGTAAACTACTGACTGAGCAATCTGCTATATTGCTACTGAATAAAGATCTTAACGTAAGACTTTAATAAATACAACTAAACAATTAACTGGATAAAATACAGAATTTAGATTAAATAAATCAGGGTTCTTTACGTATAATATGACTGTTCTAAGTTACGTTATAATTGTCCTTCCCACTGTTTGATAGAATAATTCCTTCCCAAAATATGAATGTAATATATAAAATAGAAAGAATGAAATCATGTGAGGAATTAAAGAATTGGCCATTGAGACATTAAATTGGAAATGGGCTATACCGTGTCTTCTCAATCTGTCCGCTCTTGGATCTTTCTCGTCCTTTCTGCTACCACAGCTTGGCGGGAGGGGGGTCGTCCTCTTCCAACGGAATGGCTCACAGGAAGATCGTCTCTGGCTTCTTGTACTGGATCTGGGTACTCCACGGGGCTCGGTACACATTCTTGCAACATCCCTCGCAAACCATGAAATTATTGTAATTGATGACGCTGGTTCTCAGCTCGATAGAAACTCTTCAAAAACACCTCGATAACGCGAGCTAACTAACATTTCAATCTGACGGTTACATTTTCATAAACTACAACTTAAACTGGATTAATACTAAAATTTAAAACTTCCCATCTGGAATCCTAGGATTACCAGATGGAGGCCGAATTAGTAAAAAATTTATGAGTAGTTCGCCGCACACTCGGCTACGGGAATCGTTACATTGCTACTGACTAAACTTTTTTACTTCGCATAACTGAACTAATAATTTCGATTTTCAACAACCAATCAAACTTCGGCATCCATGTGATCATTCCCTGTTTCTTTTCTCTCTTCAAAATCCAAAGTTCAATCCTTACCTTCTCTTTCTCGTTGTCTTTCTATCTGTTCATCCGGTTTCCGATTCACTTGTCCTACTCTGGCCGTACAATTTCTATCCTTGAATATGATTCTAACGATCAAAACAAGCTGTGTAAACTGACTCCTGCTTTAAACCTTAAAACTTGGCTCCTTATTAACAACTCCTTACACCCACGCACAAAAATATTTAAAACAATTAATAACTTTACTTAATCTTTCTCTACATAAAAACTCTTCTAAACTTTATATAAACTCTTAACTTCTGAATCTAAATAGACAATCCTGAACGCGAATAATAAAATAGCTCATTTGCATAAATAATCTGAATATTCAAATTCTAGCTAATTAATTCTCAAAACCTTACAGTTGATCCAAAGTAATGAACGCTCAACAAGTGGCAGTTGTTGAGTGTTGTTAGTCACTAATAAAGTGACTTGTCAAGTTCGAAGCTGTGGCAGTGAGCGGGGAGAACACCGAGCTCAGCCATAGTCAGATGATGAGAAGGTTCATGCACGAGGAAGCAGGCGAGCAATGAACGGAAGACACTTCAGACTGGCGTTTGCTGATAATTCAGCAGGACGAAGCTGATTCAACCTGTGGTGACAAGAAAGTGAGCCTGAAGTGGGTCGGCAATTCATCGATAAGCATGCAACTTTAGAACCACGACATTCTTCGAGGAACCACGACATTCTTCGAGGAACCACAGTGAGCATCGAGATCACACGCCAGGAGTGGCAGCGACAGCGAGCGACTAACAGCAATATCGTGTTAGTGGTGAATGGTACACAAACAAATGTGAGTACAAAGTATAGCTTTTAAGTGGGCCCACTAACTCATATAAGAATGATTCCATGGACAGACGAGTATGCCAGCTAACAGTCAAAGTGAGGTTAAAGCCACTAAGGGCTGAGGGCTGAGGCATACCTAATGCTTTTATCGGAAGTAATGGATACGCGGTTATCCCATGATGGAAGATAAACGCGTTTATCCATTATTTCCTTCTGGCAGAACTGTCAGTATAGACTTCGCACGAGGAAACGCCATCTTGGTTCCTGATAAGGTAAGTTACATGCCTACGGCTCAATATATTAATTTATGTAAGTAATTTCTTCTTTAACTAATCGTTTCATTTACTTTTATCATGGATAGACGAGGTGACAAGAAGCCTATAATCAGAGTTCACTTCTCTGTAGCTGTCATTTTAAAGAAGGTGAGAAGAACAATGACTGTTAACTAAGATACATAAGAGATAGTGTGAACAATTTTTTAAATGGATAAATGAATAAATTTGATTGTTGAGTGACATATTACAATGATGTTTAATTATATAATTTAGAAACTGAAACTGGAATAAATATTATAAATGTGAGTTTTATTAAAATTTATGTTCCTTAATGCATGAAAACCTTGTATAGATGTGGAATGCTAATTGGCTATTTAAATAGCCTATGGGTATATGGCTAAAACAGATTTATATGTATTGATGCTTTCTACTACTGAGGTTTATGAAAATAGTTGCATAGTTGAAGGATTTTAAGCATTTGTTCAATTGTTCCAAGAAGGTGGCTCTTTTTGTTTAGGTGTGCAGCAGAATTTCATTTCTGGCCTTTCTTGTTGTAAGATGTGGTGTGTTCTTCGAATCTGATTGAGAATGTTTGAATCAACATCCTAATTCGAAGATCACGTCCTACAACAAGAAAGACAAAGAACAAGATTTTGCTGTGCTCAGAAACAAAGTGAACCCCTTCAGAGAACAATAGAACAAATGCTTGAAATTCTGCAATGATGCAAATATCCTCTAAAACCCCAATACTAGAAAATATCGAAAGATATTTGAAACCATATATCCAAAGACCACTTTTTTTTTTATTTATTTGTTTATTTGTTTATTTGGTTAAAAACTATTCCATAAAAACATTACAATCGTCCATCCAGGGCCAGTATGACCGTAGGCCGACGGGGTAGGTCCCTGGATGGGGAACAAGAGACAGTGTATAACAGTGGTGTAATAAATTATAATGTAATATAAATTATGTTGAGGGGGTGAGGCGGGAAGGGTAAAGGGAAAGTTATATAGGCGTGTGTGTTAAGAAATAATTCTTGATACGATTTTTAAAGGTTACAATATTCGAAGACATTCGGAGATCTGGTGGTATAGAAGACCAGAGTCTATTACCTGA
>JAHWFO010100830.1:121915-150869 GCA_023313115.1 Rhysida immarginata
TAAAAAGCTTGAAAGCCAGTCAAGAGGAAGGCCACGTATGTTGAAATTTTGGGATAATTTGTGTAGAAGGAGGTCATGAGGGATTGAGTCGAATGCTTTAGAATAATCGAGAAATAGGGAGACAACTAATTTGTTTTTGGCCATATTAGAGATAATGTATTCCATCAGTTCGTAGCAGGCAGTGGATGTGTTTCTTTTAGGTGTGAATCCGTGTTGGGAAGGAGAAAGAAGATTCTTTGAAAAAATGTATGAAGATAGACGTGTGTAGAAAAGGCTCTCAAATATTTTGGCAAAGGAAGGGAGAATAGATATTGGGCGATAGTTGGAGAAATTAGTCTTGTCGCCCTTTTTGTGAATTGGCGTAATTTTCGCAGAACGGAGACAGGAGGGGAATTTGCCATGGGCAAGGGAGATATTAAACAATAGTGTCAAAGGAACAGCAAAACCAGAGCGTGCACGAATTATAATGTTAGAACTGATGCCGAGAGAGTCTGGATTGTTAGATGGTTTGAGACGGGAGATAATGGACGACACTTCATCAAGGGAGGCTGGAGAAGAAAAAAACGAGGATGAATCTGTCAATATTGAGATAGGGTATTGTTGTTGAGAAGAAGGTGAAGTTGTGGGCGGTAGCAGTACATTCAAAAAGTTAGTTAAAAGAGCGGGATCAAGGGTGGAAGGGTCAGAGAATAGCGAAATAAGAGGGGCGGGCCCCTGAATTAAATTTTTTATAGTTTTCCATTTTAAATTGCTGTTAGTGACCTTCGCAAAGAATTGAGAAAAATAATTGGATTTAGCTTTTTGAATGGCATGACGTGTGGAATTGGAGAAAGATCGGAACCTAAATTTGTTATAAGCATTTGGAGAGCGATATAAAGCATTTTTATGTGAAATAAGTGAGAGTATAGCCAATTAGCATTCAGCTCTACCCATTATTTTCATCCGTTAAAAAATATAAATTTCGAATACTACTCACATTTATATTATTTATTCCAGTTTCAGTTTCTAGTTATATAATTAAACATCATTGTTATGTGTCACTCATCAATCAGTCTCATATTCATACAACTCTGTATTGTTCACACCATCTTTTATGTATAATGTTAGCAATTTAAAAAAAAAAAAAGTTCGCATTATCTTTGTACTCACTTGATGACAGGAATAAATGCCGATACTAGGCAGTCATCATTAATATGCAGTACTGTAAGGCCTCTTATGTTATTAATACCATATGAATAACCAACTTCAAGATTTATCTTTAATCAGTGTAATTTATGTTAATTATAATTTACAAGTACTGATTTATGCATATTTTATTTACATAAATATCTTCTTACAAAATTTGGTAGAAAAAATTTTTGAGCAAATTTTAATAGAATTGGAATATTTGATGCCCAGTTTATATCCTTTTCTGCCTTTACAACAAGAATATAACACGTAAAACGATTTTCAAATATGCTGAAAAGTAGAATATAAAAATTTGTTGTTTAATATTACTGTAATATTTTTATTACAGCAATGGCGAAAACTGCATGTAAATATACGTATTCGATTGCAGCACTCACACAAATCTTTCCAAACGCGCGCGAAATGAGAATGAAAGCTTCATAACGGGCACGTGCTCCAGGCTGCCATCAACAATGCTTAAATGATAAACAAAAAGTAACACTGTATTCACTTATGACTCGTCGGTAGGATTCGATATATTACATGCCGTAAGTTCATATTCTTAACATTAGTGCACGTGCTTGAAGGGGTCCACGAGAGCTCATCAAAAGTTGATATATCGCTGTTAAGTTCTTCCATTTTCACGTTTTCGTGCAAACGATGGCTGGCCAGGCACATAAAGGTACTGATCATGCTTGTATTCTTATATATAGCTTTAGCTAAAGCTCGTAATAAGAGGTCATTGAAGTACTTTTTGGGGGTCATTTTCTCGGACGTAGCATTTCGAAAATCGAAAAGAATGTCATATTCGTCTTGTGCTCGTCATTCCCGTTCGAATGACATATTACATGTCTTATATTGCCAATATAAAAATTTAATGGGCGGGTTTGGGTCTCAATAGTCACGTGACTGTTAGACCGATTTCGACGACAAACTAATCAGGTGAGCTCAGGAAGGGTCTCTATTGAACAGCGAAAAAAGAACTTGAAAAAGTTAAAGCATTCTCGAGAATTCGTCGGACATACAGACGGACGGACGGACAGACAGACAGACAGACACACAAACAGAGCGAAACCAATATATGCTTTTCAGCATATAATAACTGAACTTTTTAAATTATTGATGAAAATAGGAAAGCAAATTTCAACATCTGAGGTTTGGCATGGAAAAAAAAATCCTCTTTAAGACCTTTCATTTATTAATCTTGAACTTTTTAAAGTTCACCACATGAGTTAGCAGCTTGACCTACCAGTCATATATAGCTGCCCTTGAATTTGATGATAATAATCATGTGGTTTATTTATAATCATTTTTCCATTATCAGAAATATGTACTGCTTTTCTTCCATTAAAGCAGTGACTACATTTTCATTTCTTAATTTAAAGGGGTATTTAATTTCAATAATGATATCTTCTCCAACCAAAAGTCCAACATGGGATGTAGCAAGGAGACCACTTTCATGTAACAACAGTCCCGATTTAGCAATTGTTTTGATGTTTTCTGAAATGTATCAAGGGCTAAATCTTCATGCATTAACCCCCATTGAAAAGATTTTATTCCTTCTAAGGAATATTCTCCTAACAATGGTTTAATAAGGGAATCACTAAATCTTTTTTTTTTGGCAGCCTTTAAAATCTTGCCAAAGTTACTGGATGTCACACGACCCCTTCTGTATATGGTCCAGTAAGGGCTTGTTGGCTAGCCCTTTGTCAACTCTTCAAGATGCAAATATCCTCGCATTGAAGTGAGAATTTTTCCACTGTAACCTTTACCCAGCTCATTTATATCAGTACTTGTCAGTACCTTCAACACCTAAAATTTTAGATTCTCATCTTCTGGCTCTGGAGATAGAAGCCAAGTGAAACCATTATTGAATGCAACTTTATGTAATTGACTTTTAAACCGGTCTCTGTCCTCTTCCCTTGCTTGAGTTTGCAGTGCTGTAAACTTCTTTTCTGGAAACATTTCTTATACCTTATATGTTTTCGTATCCTTATTAGGGTGTAGTTTCCATTTGCATGATGTATCTGTACACGATATACTTCTGCCCATATATATAGTCATATGGTGATACTAGTTTACTGGGCAGGCACAGGTGACCTCCAATATGATGCCATTATTTATCTTAATCTGAAAAATATTTATATTTAATACACAATAATTAATTAAAGTGTATATATTATTTTCTTCCTAATGAATACAAATCCAGCATGTATATACAATAAATTTTTATATCAGTGTTTTAGTTGATTAATTACTTTTTTTTAATTTATAATTTAAATGTATACTTTTTTGCTGTTTATGTTGAGAATAAAAGTTTATAGATTTCTACAATTGTATTTGTTTCTACCATGCAATTTATGATGAAGTAACTTCTCCTTCTACTATTCATTAGATAAATGCAGTATTTTTTTTATAAGAACATGCAGTATATTTAAAAAAAATTTAAATTTGGATGCTTAAAATGTTAAACTTATTTCCATGGAACCCATCAAACATCTTGTAATTATTAACTACTTGTAAGCCAAACAATAAAAAATATTCCTGTTTTCTTAAAAAATTCAATGTAAGTTTAACAATAAAGATTCTTCATTTATATATTGAAAACATTTTTCATGTTTTGGATCATTTTATTTTGATATATATTCATAACTGTACTTGTTTTAATTTTCGTAAAAATACTTTGCTTTTATGTACACCATTAAAAAAAAAATTTTTTTTTTAGAATATCCGCAGAATTATACATTAAATAAAATAAATATGAGAATTTTAATGTAAATGCATAATAAAAAATAAACATCCATCGTCTCTAAGATAATGTTCGGGTGAATCGTTTTTAACAACTAAGATGATTACGGAATTTAAAAAAAAAATCCATTACAAAATAAATGTTAGTTAAAAAACAGAAAACTACCTTTATCTAGATTAAAATAATAATTTACCATGTAATTAGTTATAAGTGACGCGAAATATCATAACTCTATATATTTTTTTTTTCATACTGGCTTGATTTTTTACCGTAAGCTTTTCTACGCGTTTATTGTAATTTATTTCTACCACATGACCGGAATAGACAGCATTTTCATCTCTTGAAATTAATTTTGGGTCATTTTTAAAAATGTAGCAATAGAATGTAATTTTGTTGCGGACGTTTTGATCACTCGCGCAAGGAAAGTTGTATTGGAATCAGCATATGGAATGCTTAGCAACGGCGTGTGTGGAACCAAGATGGCGCGGTGTTGTTAAGGGGTGGAGCTACGTCACACGTGCGAAGTCTACTCTCCCAATACCACCTAGACATAACGCCTGCACACAGAAATGTCATACATTGTTACATCACCATCAAACGGCCAAATTTAGGGCTTATAATTGGTAGAAATACGATTAACAATAGCCGCTTTTGCGTGATGTAACAATGTATGACGTTTCAGTGCGCAGGCCTTCTATCTAGGTGGTGTTGACTCTCCTCACTGCGCTCAATCACGGTCTCGCTCAACACATCATAGGTCGATATTTTAATTAAAATGTTTGAAAAATAACTATTAAAATTAAAAATAAATGGAAAATAATTCATTAGTAGCAATTTTCAAAAAAAAAGTTTTATTTGTGTTATTTGTGAAAAACTAAATTTTAATATTTAAGAAAAGATCATACAAATTGTCATTAAAAATTTTAATTATATTATAAACGTAGGAGTAGTGATAATTATATATTAATAAAGATGAATACACTCCTTTAATTAAAATAGGACAAAATTTTAATATTTAATATTTAAGATCATACAATTTGTCATTAAAAATGTATATTTAAATTTTAATATTTAAGAAAAGATCATAAAAATTGTCATTAAAAATCCAAACATTAAAAATCAAAAATACAAAAATTAAATAAAATCAAAATCCAAACATGAAATGAAATGAAAAATTACCAATGACTAATCATTTTGATTAAGCAGGATAAGCAGCTTCAGCAAAAACATCTCCACCTAAAGATAAATAATAGGCTAATTGTTGAATTTCATTCGAATTTGGTTTTGTAATAGGCTTTTTCCGTGATAATCTGACTTTTTTGACTTTAAAATATGATTGTTATTCGATATTCTTATTAGGTGGTTCTCTAATTTTTGCTTGGTAATTATTTTCATTTAGTGGTTTTAGAACCATAACATCAGCAGGAGCATTACCTAATAATTTTGAAACATGAGAAAGAGGACGAATGTGTTCACTGTACAGGTTATCTAACTCTTGATGATTATTGCAACGTTTGATTTGTAAACAAATGTTTTCAAGTTTCGATAAACACTTTGCTTTGATTTGCTCAATGTCGCTTGATCTATCTTTACTCAAAGTTTTCAAATGAACCACCACTTCTTCATTTTCTTTATTCATAGCATCATCAATCTGCAATTCATTAGTGTTAGTTTCATGCATACCATCAACAGATATATTTTCATCATTATTAACGTTTATAAATACAGTTATCTGATTTTTTCAAAGTGCTGCATAATAAATGGATGTGCTTACACATATTCCAACGAATGGAATTATCAATGCATGAACATTTAAATGAGTGTATACATGAATTACATGAAATGCATCTCAACTTGCAGGTGCAATCATTCTTATCTTTAACTATAATATAGGTCTCTCCAAGTAAGGAATCAGATGCAACTGTCCAACTAACACCACCAGAATTTTCTACAATATCTCTGTTTTTTATTTTTTCGATTAGTTTGCGTCTGTGGCGAAGATCAGTCAGTTTTTTGTTAACTCTACCCTTTATAAACTGTAAGCAATCTGCCAAACTTTTGTCACGTAAAAAAGTCATTAGTGCAAATAGAGTTTTATCAAGTCTCTTAACCTTTTGCCCATGTAGATATATATATTTTAAAGTCTTATGCATACTTTCTAATGCCATATTTGTATTTATACCACAACCGATTCTGTAACAAAATGCCCATGCTGTGGGACGTGTTGAATAATTAGCTTTAAAATAATTAGCAAACATTTCTGTATCACCATCATTGCGTAATTGGTCTAAAACAATCTGCATAAGTTTTATAAATGCATTTTCATCAGTTTCATACATGAGCATTTTTAACATCTTAAAAACTAAAACCTTTTTCTTGCTATCAGCAATTTCACTTACAGTCTTTTGCCACGATCTGTCAACAATTGGTGATCAACTTCTCCCATACAAGTTTTCCAGGCATTATAGTAAGCTGGTGCATCATCAGTCATAAACAATTTGGTTTTGATTACACCAGCACGCTCCTGAATTAGAGAGAAAAATACTGACAATGTAGATTCGTCTATTTTAGAAGAAAAGAGAAACGCAACGGGAAAGCCTGAATTCATATCATCTAAAACTAAAAGTGTTGTTAAATCAAATCCATAGGCATTCATACCATGCGTGGTGTCAGTACAAATGATTTGATTTCCAAATTGCTTTAACATTTCTTCTTGACTCTCATTCATAATAGCTAAGAAGAAATCCTCCTTTTGCAATTTAGGATACACACCAATAACTTCATCTTGTGATTTGTATAACAAAATCAGATTATCCTGCTGCATCTCTTTAATCCAAGCTTCAACACTAGTTTTATCATTAGCACTTCTAATTACTTTATTAGTCAGTCCATACGTTGTCTCTATATTGAGAATGTCATGTCTAGTTAATAAATGTATTCGATTTGGCTTACAAGAAGTCAATGACTCTCTAATTAAATTTATAATCTTATTTGGCTCTAAACTTTGAATTAATTTACTTGCAATCCAATCTTGATCTTCTTTGGAAATAATTAAATGGCCTAGTTCTTGCTTGTGTCCAACATGATTTAGAATAAACTCTACTTCTATTTTATTCGTAAAACAGTTCTTACTCAGTCGAATACGTGATGGGCATGATGCACTTATTTTATTTGATCCTTGAACTTTCAGATGTCGTTTGCCTTCTCCTCTTGGTTGATAGTAACCTTTTCGATGGCACTTTTCAAATGTGCAATTTGCAGTTCTGTACACACCATCAGCTTTAACATATTGTGAAATAGTATCTTTTTCTTAATGTAATTTCCACTCTTCAAATTCTGAAACAAATTACAATTTTATTTTTATTTTAAAAATAAATAATTATTTTGAATAAAACATTGCATTTTAATTTTTATTTTGTAATGTATAAATTATTTAAATCACGGTTCAAAAAATATATTGTAGAGATCAATTAATTTGTGTTCATAAAAATCAAAAACATAAATATTTTTACAAACCTTCTTGTGAACTAAAAGTATATTTTTCCTTTTGAATTTTTAGGTCATGCACTTCTTCTAAATGCTGATCAAATTGTTTAAAATAATTAATCCATCGTGACAAAGTGGACATTTAATGTTTCTGCCAGGAATTCGCTCAGTTTCAATATTTCTCAAATGCCGAAACTGCTAGATTGGACAAATGTTTTATTACAAATGAAGCATTCATGATGATAATTATAATCTTCATCCATAGTTTTTTTATATCTCAAGCACATTTATTCGCACGATATCACAAGGCAATGACGCACGTTTTTGAAACATCTAGATTTTGCTGATTTTCCGATGATTAGGGGTTTCAATTTTTCAGTTCCAGATGCGTTACAACATAACAGTCCAGTTAATCTTTGCTTTGATTTTTGTCTCCCTTGCAGCACTCACCTTTTACAGCAAGTAGTAGAAGATGCCGGTTTCATCTGCATTGAAAATGTTGCACGCATGATTTCTTTTATGATTTCTTTTATGCGTCCTGTTCTCCACGTGTTCACTTCATCCATTGAGACAGAATTTTCTTCTCCACAAATTGCTTTCGATGAAATACCATAACGTGCATTAAATCTGTAGAGCCATCCTGAACTTGCTTTGAAATCCACATGCCCAAGGGCAGATGCAAAGGTTAAGGCCTCTTCTTGAACAAGGGGACCACTCACTGGAATGTTTCTGCATAATAGTTCTTGAAACAATTGAAAAACAGCTTTTTCAACATCTTCATAATTTGCACATCTTATTCTTTTACATTTTGGATCGATTTCCTTCTTGGCAGGTGTCTCAATTTTGTCCCGTTCTTTTAAAATTGTACGTAATGTTGAAGGAGCTATGCCGAAAATTTTAGTAATTTCTCCTTTTTTTCCGCCATCTACTTGCTCGATCATCTGCAATTTTTCACGAAGAGTAATTTGCTGGCGTTTTTGTTTTGTTGCCATTGCAGAACAGATTTGACTGTAATGTTCCTCAGAGTGCTCTGCACTGATGGTAGAAATTTCAACTCAAAGTCACAAATGAATACACAAAAAAACCACTGCAATCACAACTCTGGTCACAACTCTGCTCAGTTCACGGCTCTGTTGACAACTGCCCTGAATTCACGACTGAAAATTCAAAGGTTCTCTGTTCTCTTATACTTGGCCTTTGTCCGTCAACGTCTCTCTCTTGGCGCAACGTCTTTCTTGTCATCGCGTTTTTCTTAGCGTCGCATCTTTCTCCTTTTAAAGATCCCGGATGAGCAAAGGAAAGTACTGTATCTGTAGACAAACAAAAAAAATACGTTTTAAACCTAATAAAACTGCCCGTGGGACAGAAATTTTCTTTCGTTCTACTGAAACATTCGCTATAATGAAATTCCTTATAATGAATGAAAATAAACATTATGATAATTAATAATGACACGTTGAAGCTGGATGAACGATCAGGCGAAGGTCAAGCAAACAAGGTAAGGTGTTTGACGGGACTCAATTTACCTGCATCGTTACACAAGGGTATATCCTTTCCCTGTGCTGTTACAACTGGTCGCATCAGCCAGATTTTAACTTTACGCAGGGTGAGAGAAGGGTGTCCTTCCCCCGTGCCCTTACACGAGTGCATTGGCTTACATAATATTTTCTGGCTCTTTACTGACACAGGGTTGCACGGGTGATTTAGTGCATGGTAGACTCAATTCAATTTAAATTATGGCTCCACCTGAGGTTGCGGGCATAGTGGTGATACACATGGGTAGTCAGCATGCACACTCTTATACATCTGCCATCATCCAGGATATCCCTCCATTCTCTGGGGAAGCAGGTGATATATCAATAGAGGATCGAATTAAATGGGTACAACAGATGTGTCAGATGGTGCAGTGGGGAGACAAGATCCAGTGCATGGCTCTTTGGTCTCAACTCACGGGAAGAGTGGCAAACAATGCAAGGGAATTTGGCTTATTCTGTCCAAATAAATCTGACGTACTCTCGGAACGTCTAAGACGCCTTTTTCCTACACCTACAGCAGGGGCATTTAATGCCATTCATGAATTCTATAATGCCACCCAATGGGACAATGAATCGATCAGAGATTTCAGCAACAGTTTACATTTTGCGGAGGCCTCTGAACCCCTGCAAAAGTTAGGTCCCCTACGGGAACAGACCCTGCTCGACCGAATAACCAAAGCATCCTTCCAGAATATCGGTTATCTATGATATACCTCTGCCCTGAATCATTTGATGAGGCCATCTGGATGTTAGACGAGGTTGAGGAGATTGGTCATACGCCACTAGGCTAGTCTTACGAATTACAGTTATTTACCTAGAGAGGCAGATGGGTCAATTCCTGGCAGGTTTGAGTGGGAGATCAAGCACACACACTTTAAATGCTACTGCAACAGATGTGCTCACAATCGGTAACAAGCCGTCCTTGATCACAGACACACCAACAGTGCTCTCTGAGATCACAGACATTGTTTTGCATCGGATGTATCACAACTCCAAGTTATCTGAGGGTTCTCTGCATCATAACGGATTTACGCAAATAAACCAATCCTTATTTGCCATTATCCGATTCTCCAAGTATATATGGCACAATATAAGGAACTCATCAAAAAATATTGCACAGCGGGCATTATTGAGCCCAATCAGAGTAGATGGAATTCTCCGGTACACATTGTTTGGAAACAAGATGGATCAATTCAGTTCACATTAGACCTCCGGAAAATCAACGAGATCTCAGAACAGGTTGACTTCCCTACACTGGTTATTAGCAATATTCTATATAGTCTTAACGAAAGTCAAAATTACTCTGTTCTAGACTTAAATTCCGGGTATTTTCAGGTCCCAATTGAACCTGAATTCAAGAAGTACTATGCTTTTCAGACCCTTTGGGGCAAATTTCGCTCACGCGAATGCCCCGAGGTGGTCGCAACTTCTCACAGATTTTCCAGTTCTTGTCTTCTATTCTACAATAAAAAATTGGCAATGGGGAATTTGTGTTTCAAGATGACGTGTTAGTATACTCGTGAAACCTCCAGAACATCTTGAACTCCTGGACTGGGTGTTCTCACAAATGCGAACACACGAGGTCAAACTACAGAAAGAAAAATGTCAGTTTTATTTTACATTATGCATGATTACTCTGGAGGGAATCTCCCCAAACCCTGAGAACGTGCAGGCGATCAACGAAACAAAGCCACCTTCCACGATTAAACAGGTTCGGAGTTTTGTTGGGTCCACAAATTATTATCAGCAATTTATTCCGAACTTGTCAGCGTGCATCACCCTTACAAAAAAGAAAACCAAGTTTCTATGAGACATCGACTGCTTTCGAGGATTCAAGAGCTTGCTTAATTCTCCTCCGTTGTTGTTTTCCCCGGATTTTACAAAGCCTTTTTTTATCAATACGGATGCATCAAATGTCACGATTTGCGGTTTTCCAGCACATGGGACCCTCGGGTCTGCAACCCGTGACCTACTACTACACAGAGCATAAATTAACTATAGCACCATTGAGAAGGAGACACTGGCATTTATCAAGACCCTTCGCCATTTTCAGCATCTTCTACTGGGTTATACTATGCAAATTGTCTCAGACAACAAGCCACTCTCCTTATTGCGGAACATGAAGGGAGCGAGTCAACGTATCCTTCGTTGGACTATTGAGCTCGAGGAGTACGACATTCAAGTCACACATATTCCAGGTTTACTCAATGCGGTTGCTGACCATTTATCACGACCCGTTGAGACTAATATTGCCATTATCTGAGGACGACTCCTCTCACAGATACACTCTCTGGCCTAGACAATCGTGTAACTTTTGGAATCTTCATCTTGGACGCTGCACTACCCCTTCAACACCTGTTGATTAAGCAGCAATGTGCTTAATTTTTTTATGTAGGGTGGGAGATATGTAACTGTACAAGTGTACCATTACTACAGATTCAGAAATGCTTAGGATCATGTGGAGTGAAAGGAAGTAATACACGTGACCCATTGTTGCCAGGACGCGTTGGAAACAGCATCAAAGCTAGGGAGGGTGAGTTCCTGGCCCTTAGCAACAGTGGGATGAGACGGGATTAGCTATTTAAGTTTAGAACGAGAGGGAGAAAAGAGCGGGAAATAAATACTGAAGGATATTCTGGCTGTGAAGTGCTTAGTGAGAACAAGCGTGCTTTTTTATGAGCGAAGCAGTGGGAGCTCATAGGTGGTCTTTTAGCATAGCGTGTGCGAAATTTGTCGCACACAAGGGACTTAGATGATCCACAGTAATGGGATACTTAACAAGTGGCAGTTGTTGAGTGATGTTACTCACTAGTAAAGCGACTTATTAAGTTCGAAGCTGTGGCAGTGAGTGGGGAGAACACCGAGCTCAGCCATAGTCGGATGGTGAGAAGGTTCTTGCATGAGAAAGAAGGTGAGCAACGAACGTAGGACACTTCAGACAGGCGCTTATCAGGCAGCAGGTAATTCAGCAGGATGAAGCTGATTCAACCTGTGTTCAAAGAACGTGAGCCTAAAGTGGGTCAGCGGTTCATGACCGTGCAACTTAGAACCACGACGTGCGTCGAGGCACCATGTTGAGCCACGAGTCCACACTCCAAGTGTGGCCCAGACAGGGAACGAAAAACAGCAGTGTCGTGTTAATGGTGAATCGTGCACAAACAATTGTGAGTACAAAATATAGCTTTTAAGTGGGCCCACTAACTCATAAGAATGACTGCATGGACAGACGTGTATGCTAGCTAACTAGTTGTCACAGAGAAGTTAGAGCAAGCCCCTCCTCCTCTGATAACTAACCGAGATGCTATTTAACTTTCCCCAAAGAGACTGAGACTTTTAATTCCAATATATTCATTTTATTGCTAGGTTTATCTTACAATTTTATCCTAATCATGCTAACCATTTCATTTTCATGTATAGTAGTGAAATAAAATAAACATATATTTCATTTATCAATATCTGATTGTGCACGTGTGTGTGTCTTATTGCCACTCGGTGCAACCAAACAAACAAATTATTAAGAGTGTAGAGCCCGGTAATTATTGAGATAAATGTTACTGTATCCAGCAAAACAGTCAGTAGGTTGTGCTTCGGACTGGGGCCAAAATTAATAACGACATGTTGAAGCTGGGTGAACGCTCTTGGGCAAGGTCAAGCAAACAAGGTAAAATGTTTCACACGGCTGTGTCATCACACCGGAGCATTAGCTGAACAGGACTCATATAGTCCCACATCATTACACAAGTGTATTCTTTCCTCGTGCTGTTATAACTGGTCGGTTCAGCCAGATTTTAACGTTACGCTGGTTGAGAAAAGGGTGTTCTTCCCCTGTGCCATTACACTTGAGATGCATGTGATGGTACCAATCGAAAACAGTAGAATTTAGTCAGAAAAACCAGTAGAATGCATTATTTCGCAGTAGGTGGCAGGAATCATAATTTTTCTTTATTCTTCTTACAAAATTGTGTTTAGAGAATTTAAACCATTTTAATTTCAAGAGATGGGCCAAAACAAAATTATTTCTTAATAATTCCAGGAAATATAGGGAGAGCTGATTGAATGGATTATTGAGCCTCTTTCAAATGGTTTCTGCAGCTAAGATCTTGTTTTTCATTATGGCATTTAGGAAGAATAACTTCTGTGCATCATATTGTTCAGGCAAACGTACAACAACTAAATGCAGAGAAAGCCATCGAGTCTGACTAGAATGTAATATCTTATGTGGCTTCAAATCAAGAAACTTCTGAAATTCGAAAAATTCGCATCTCTTAAGGCTACCCTGAATGGAAGCCCTTATGTCTGATTAATTGAGATTATTTTAAGCTTTAAAACAAAACTAGAGGGATCCCGTCAAAATTTGACGGAAAACAACCCATCTTATTATTGATCTCCATCTCTGTAATTAAAAAAAAATAAATAAAAGATAACCAGAACAACATATAGAATAACAAGAGCTTAAAGATCTCATATTGGATAAAGAAAAAGAAATGACTTAACTAAATATATAAAATCAAAATAAAAAGCTGACGATTCAGATAGAGACTATCCTTTATCAAAGCAAAAAGGATAATTCAAATTGAATTATGTCCTTCCTCATCTGACTCCAAAAATAATTACAAAATAACTTGTATAGATTTTTGAAAAACCCCAAGTGGCCACTGCTAGGAATGTAATTTATTTCTGGTATCCTCTTGTCTTGGTATAAATAACTGCTTCCTTCTGGAGGTATACAATAATTTTTAAACTCAATAATTTCTTTATCTATCTTTCAGTTTAATGGTGACTTGCTCACCATTGGTTTATTAACTGATCAGTATCTGAAGCTTTCCTAATTTTATTTAAACAGGAGTTTTTTATGAGGTTCTTTAGCTGAAATCCCAATACCACTTGTTTTTGTCTCTTCTCCTTCCTTGTCCGTTAACTTTATCTTTTAATGTAACTCCCTCTTAGTCCAAACGAACGCTTATTAAATCCTGATGAAATATTCCTTGTTTAATATTAATTGTATTTCTAACCCATAACTTTTGACATACGCTTCATCCAATCTTCATCAGAGTCGTTTAACTTCTGAAAGATTTCTTTATAAGGTTCAATAGCTATCTTTCCCTCATCCGTAAAGTGCTGCTGACACAGCCTATCCCTTAGTTCTTGCCCCATTACTTCTATCTATCTATAGATATAACTAGCAGAGGACCCGGCGTTACCCGAGATAATTACGCATGTAGGTAAACAGAACAACTTCAAAAAGCTAAATTAAACCTCCAAATTGGTTAAATAATATCTTAATCACTACAATATAGAGCGAAGGGACTATCCATTCTAAGAAAAATCCGAAAGACAGAAATTTACCTCTTCATTGAAAAAATCCATTCTAGTTGATATACCGGAACTTGATTTACCGAAAAAAATTTTTTAAAGGCTCACAATGAATGGACCTCTCCAAGAATGCCTTCTCGTCTAAATAATTTTTTACTCACGTAATCTTACTTTAGATGTACACTTGATGTTGTTGCAATTCCCTTTCTTGTCTCGATGTATTGAAGAAAAACTTGGCCATTGATCACTTTGTGTAGTCTAGTGGTCGCCGATTCTTCTATTCACTTGCTTCCCATTTGCTCAATACAGCACGGAGCTAAAGGAGTGCTTCCTCTGTGGTCTTTCCACTCTTTCTCAATTATCTCCAGTTACTGATCATTTTTAAAGATTTTCAAGAAATTGTTAAGAACTAAGAACTCTCTTTTCTAAGAAAAGCCTGAATACCAGGAATTCTATGCATTGAAACTTATCCATATTGCATCATCATTTTATGTTCATTGTTATAATTCTTGGAAAGATTGCTTTAACATTGCACATCATTTTGTGCTCATTGTTAATGGTGAATCGCGCGTTGATACCATTGTTGATGCGACCACGACGGGCCTATTGTTGCAGAAATTTGCCTTGCATTGTTGGTCATGAGATATTTCTCATTAATATGCCTTGCCATAACCATAAATATCGATTTTTTTCTATATTTGTTATTTTTCCGAAATCTGAGGTAGACAGTGAACTTCCTCATGCTTTGAAAGTCAAGTATGCAAAGTTTCATCAAGATCGGAATAAAACTATAGATTTCTATAAAAAAAAAAAACCACAAACCCACAAACAAACGTTCTTCTTTATCTTCTACTAGCAGAGGAGCCGGCGCTGCCCGGGATAATTACATAGTAGGTAAACAGAACAATCTCAAGAAGTCAAATAAACTGATGTGTTTTTTGGAAATAAACTGTAATAAGTTATGCACTGCTAAAACGTGCCAAACACACAAACACAAACACACACACGCACAAAAAGAAACATATACACACTTTTCATAATCGTCTGAACGCTTGTTAGAGAGCTGAAGGAAGACACATGTATATCCTTTACCTATCTATATCGTTTATTATATACATTTCCTGTTCATTCTTACTAATTCTTTGAAACGAATGTTCTGTCTTTGCATCATCATTTTATGTTCATTGTTATAATTCTTTGAAATGAACTTTTTATCATTGCATCATCATTTTGTGCTCATTGTTATTGGTGAATTGCGTGTTGATACCATTGTTGATACCTGTTGTTGCACAAACTTTGCCTTTCATTCTTGGTCATGAGATATGTATTGTTGATCCCTACCTAGTGTTTGTGGATTGCTTGTTTATACCATTGTTGATACCTATTGTTGCACAAACTTTTCCTTGCATTTTTGGTCATGAGATATTTCTTATTAATATGCCTTGCCATAACTATGAATATCGATTTTTTATCTGTAGTTATTATTTTTCCGAAATCTGAGGTAGACAGTGAGCTTCCTCATGCCTTGAAGGTCAAGTACGCAAAATTTCATCAAGATCGGAATAAAACTGTAGATTTGCATAAGAAACAAACAAACCCACAAACAAACAAACAGACCCACAAATAGACAGATAAATATAAAGAAGGATGTTTGTTTGTTTGTGGGTTTGTTTTTGGGTTTGTTTGTTTGTTTTTTATACAAATGTACAGTTTTATTCCTATCCTGATAAAATTTCGCATACATGACCTTCAAGGCATGAGCAAGGCCACTGTCTACTTCAGATTAAGAAAAAAAAAATTTGGATAAAAAATCTTTATTCATGGTTATGGCAGGGCAAATTATTGAGAAATATCTCATGACACCAACAATGCAAGACAAAGTTTTTGCAACAATAAATATCAACACGGAATTCACAAACACTCTGCACAGACCAACCAATATATATCTCATGACCAACAATGAAAGGAAACTTTTGTGCACAATAGGTATCAACAATGGTGTTAACACGCAATTCACACTACGCTCGGACCTGCAACAGATATCTCATGACCACCAATGCAAGGAAAGTTTGTGCAACAATAGGCCCGTCGTGTTCGCATCAACAATGAACATTAAATGATGATGTAATGACAGAACATTCGTTTCCAAGAATTATAACAATGAGTATAAAATGATAATGCAATGATAGAAAGTTCTTTACAAAGAATTATAATAATGAACATAAAATGATGATGCAATGACAGGAACATTCGTTTTCAAGAATTATTAACAATGAACAGGAAATGGATGAAATCTATAAATTTAAAGAAGGATGTTTGTGGATGTGTTTATTTTTAAGATATTGCAAAATTTAATTTAATTTTTTTAGATTATTCTGTTTACCTACAAGTAAAATTATCCCGGGCAACGCCGGGTACCTTTGCTAGTCTATGTATATAAAGAAGGATGTTTGTTTGTTTGTTTAAGGGTTTGATTTTTTTTTTTTTTAATCTACAGTTTTATTCCGATCTTGATAAAATTTCACATGCCTGACCTTCAAAGAATGAGGAAGGTCACTGTCTACCTCAGATTTCGAAAATATAATAATTATTGATAAAAAATAATCGATATTCATGGTTTTGGCAGGGCATATTAATGAGAAATATCTCATGACCAACAATGCAAATAAAAGTTTGTGCAATATAGAATTCAATGCATAGAATTTCTGTTATTCAGGCTTTTCTTAAAACAGAGAATTTTTAGTACTTAAAAATTTCTTAAAAATCTTTAAAAATGTTCAGCAACTGGAGATAATGAGTTAGCAGACTATTGAGAAAGAGTGAAAGACGATAGAGGAAGCAATCCTTTAGCTCCGTGCTCCGTGCATGACCAATAGAAGAATCGGCAAATAAATAGAAGAATCGGCGACGGATAGACTACACAAAGTGATGCATGGCCAATTTTTGCTTCAACACATCTAGAGAAGAGTGGATATTGCAAAAACATCAAGTGTACATCTAAAGTAAGATTAAGTGAGTAAGAAATTATTAAAGAGTTCCATCCATTGTGAGCCTTTAAAATTTTATTTTTCGAATTTTCATTATGAATTTTTATTGTATTAATTCTAAGTATTCATTAATTTTCTTGTGTTTATATTTAAGATATTGCTAAATTTAATTTAATTTTTTGAGATTATTCTGTTATTACCTACATGTGTAATTGTCCCTGGCAATGCCGGGTGCCTTTGCTAGTAGACGATATACAGGGTGGGCAAGAAATAACGTGAGGTGTTCAGAGCACGCTTGCGGGAATTCTATTAGGCTAAATGCAGTACATTTTGGTGTATATACTTAGTGGAACATGCAGTTTCGATTTCTGCAAAAAAAAATAGTACCAAATGTCGCCATAGGGGGCGCGTATTACAAGAAAACAATGAATACATTTGCCTAAGCGCGTTCCGTGTTGAGCAATCATGACAATAAAAGGCAAGGCTGAGGACATCCCATCATTCACGAACGAATGGCCTGACGTTGACGCTTACTCTGCCTGACCGGGCGTTAATAATCAAGTTGTTTTATCAGAACAGCGACAATGCAAGTGCTGCCCTTCGTGAATTCCGGCGATTGAAAACGTTACGAAGAGGACCGATGAGCAAAACTAACTTACGGAAAACGATTGAACGATTTGAATCTACCGGAACTCTAGGAGTGCAACCAGGCCGGGGACGCAAACGAATCAGGCAGCAACACGTTGAAGAAGTTGAAACTGCTGTTGTGGACAGGAGATGACTACTGTGCAGGGTACCAGAGGTGCACACGCAATAGCACGCCAAACAGATATCCCATATACGACAGTGAGGAAAATATTGCATAAGATATTGACATTTTCAACAATTGCTTCCTGGAGATGAAGGTACCCGAACTGACTTTTCGTTGAGATTTTTAGCACGTATGGAAGTGGAAGATGCATGGCCATGGCAAATTTTATGGAGTGATGAGGCACATTTTTATTTGAATGGTGATATCAATACCCACAACTGCCGTGTTTGGGCTGCATCAAATCAACAAGTGTGTCTGCCAACTCCTATGCATTCACTGAAACTAACAGTATGGTGCGGCTTTACTGTTTCTTTCATCATCGGTCCGTACTTTTTTGAAGAAATCCGTCCCCGTGGACCGGTGACTTGTTCCGTCAATTCTGTGGAATTTTGTGATACCAAGATTGCAGGAAAAGGGTTGTCTGGATTCTACCATTTTTATGCAGGATGGTGCGCTATCTCACAGCGGACGTCAGGTGCAGCAGATCTTGCGAGAACGCTTTTCAGACCCAGGTCGCCTGATCTCAACCCTTTTGATTTTTGGTTATGGGGATATTTGAAAAGCCTTGTGTATCAAGCACATGTTCCTGACCTCTCAACCTTAAAGGATCAAATAACGTTACATATCAAATTAATTTATGCAGATATGCTACGAGCTTCCGTAGAAAATGTCATGTACCGCATGCGGCTATTGCAACAGCACACTGGTGGTCATATTGAAACACATTTGTAATGAAAAATAAAACATTGTTTATTGTTGTTACTAAAGTTGGTTTGAACGGTATTAGTTCATTTGACAATTAGGTATTCATTGTTTTCTTGAAATAAGCGCCCCCTATGGCGACTTTGGTACTATTTTATTTTTTGCAGAATTCGAAACTGCATGTTCCATTAAGTATATACACCAATATGTACTGCATTTGGCCTAATAGAATTCCCGCTAGCGAGCTCTGAACTCCTCCCGTTATTTCTTGCCCACCCAGTAGATAGGTCAGTCTGTCTCGATGAGGCAAAGGAGTTACACGTGTCTTCCTTCAGCTCCCTAACAAGCGTTCACACGATTGGGAAAAGTGTGCGAGTTTCTATGTGTTGTGTGTGTGTTTACCTACAAGTGTAATTATCCTGGGTAACGCCGGGTACTCTGCTAGTTATATAGGTATAAAGAAGAAGGATGTTAGTTGGTGAGTTTGCGGGTTTGTGTGTTTGTTTTTTATACAAATCTACAGTTTTATTCCGATTTTGATAAAATTTCGCATACATGATCTTCAAAGCATGAGGAAGGTTACTGTCTACTTCAGATTTCGAAAAAATAATAATTATTAATAAAAAATCGATATTCATTGTTATGGCAGGGCATATTAATGAGAAATATCTCATATCCAACAGTGCAAGACAATGTATTTGCAACAATAAATATCAACAATGGTATTAACACGCAATGCACCAACACAAGACAGTGGTCAACAATATATATCTCATGACTTTTATTATTATTTCGAAATCTGAGGTAGACAGTGACCTTCCTCATACCTTGAATGTCAAGTATGCAAACTTTTATCAAGATCGGAATAAAACTGTAGATTTGTATAAAAAAACAAACAAACAAACAAATACACAAACAAACAAACAAACATCCTTCTTCTTTCTATCTACACTAGCAAAGATACCCGGCGTTGCCCGGGATAATTACACTTGTAGGTAAACAGAACAATCTCAATAAACTAAATTAAATATTGCAATATGTTAACAATAAACACATGAAAACGCTTAGAATTAATACAGTAAAATTTCTTAATGAAAATTCAAAAAAAAATTTTTAAAGGGTCACAATGGCTGGATCTCTCCAAGCATGCCACTGCTAGTCTAAATAATTTCTTACTCACGTAATCTTACTTCAGATGTACACTTGATGTTGTTGCAATTCCCTTTCTTCTCTCGATGTCTTGAAGTAAAACTTGGCCATTCATCACTTTGTGTACTCTAGTGGTCGCCGATTCTTCTATTTACTTGCTTCCCATTTGCTCAATACAGCACGGAGCTAAAGGAGTGCTTCCTCTGTCGTCTTTCCACTCTTTCTCTGCTAACTCTCCATTATCTCCAGTTACTTATCATTTTTAAAGATTTTCAAGAAATTATTAAGAATTAAGAACTCTCTTTTCTAAGAAAAGCTTGAATACCAGGAATTCTATGCATTGTTACAAATTGAAACTTATCCAAATTGCATCATCATTTTATGTTTATTGTTATAATTCTTGGAAAGATTGCTTTAACATTGCACATCATTTTGTGCTCATTGTTAATGGTGAATCGCGTATGATACCATTGTTGATGCGACCACGAGGGGCCTATTGTTGCACAAATATGACTTGCATTGTTGGTCATGAGATATTTCTCATTAACATGCCTTGCCATAACCATGAATATCGATTTTTTTTATCGATATTTGTTATTTTTCCGAAATCTGAGGTAGACAGTGAACTTCCTCATGCTTTGAAGGTCAAGTATGCAAAGTTTCATCAAGATCGGAATAAAACTATAGATTTGTATAAAAAACAAAACCACAAACACACAAACAAACATCCTTCTTTATCTTCTACAAGCAGAGGACGCGGCGCTGCCCGGGATAATTACACAATAGGTAAACAGAACAATCTCAAGAAGTTAAATAAACTGATGTGTTTTTTGGAAATAAACTGTAATAGGTTATGCACTGCTAAAACGTGCCAAACACACAAACACACACATACACACACATATACACACACACACACACACATACAACGAAGCATATACCCACTTTTCCGTATAGTCTGAACGCTTGTTAGAGAGCTGAAGGAAGACACGTGTATCTCATTTGCCTCATGAAGAGAGACTGCCCTATCTATATCGTCTAGTATATTCATTACCTGTTCTTTGTTATTAATTCTTGGAAACGAATGTTCTATCATGGCATCATCATTTTATATTCATTGTTATAATTCTTGGAAACGAATGTTCTGTAATTGCATCATCATTTTCTGTTTATTGTTATAATTCTTTGAAATAAACTTTCTATCATTGCATCATCGTTTTGTGCTCATTGTTATTGGTGATTTGCGTGTTGATACCGTTGTTGATACCTGTTGTTGCACAAACTTTGCCTTTGATTCTTGGTCATGAGATATGTATTGTTGATCCCTACCTAGTGTTTGTGGATTGCGTGTTTATACCATTGTTGATACCTATTGTTGCACAAACTTTTCCTTGCATTATTGGTCATGATATATAAATTGTTGGTCCGTGCAGAGTGTTTATGTATTGCGTGTTTATACCATTGTTGATACGTATTGTTTCAGAAACTTTTCCTTCAAGGGTTTAATATGCCCTGCCATTACCATGAATATCGATTTTTTATCAATACTTATTATTTTTCCGAAATCTAAGGTAGACAGTGACCTTCCTCATGCCTTGAAGGTCAAGTATGCAAAATTTCATCAAGATCGGAATTAAACTCTAGATTTGCATAAGAAAGAAACAAACCCACAAACAAACAAACAAACAGACCCACAAATAGAAAGATATATATAAAGAAGGATGTTTGTTTGTTTGTGGGCTTGTTTGTGGGTTTGTTTTTGAGTTTGTTTGTTTGTTTTTTATAAAAATGTACAGTTTTATTCCGATCTTGATAAAATTTCGCATACATGACCTTCAACGCATGAGGTAGGTCACTGTCTACCTCAGATTTCGAAAAAATAATAATTATTGTTAAAAATTCGATATTCATGGTTATGACAGGACATATTAATGAGATATATCTCATGACCAACACTGCAAGGTAAAGTTTTGGCAGCAATAAGTATCGACAATGGTATCAACACGCAATTCACAAACACTCTCCACGGACCAACAATATATATCTCATGACCAACAATGCAAGGCAATGTTTGTGCAATTCAAAATTCAATGCATAGAATTCCTGTCGTTCAGGATTTTCTTAGAAAAGAGAATTCTTAGTACTTAACAATTTCTTGAAAATCTTTAAAAATGATCGGTAACTGGAGACAATGAGTTAGCAGACTATTAGCAAGAATCGGTGACTGCTAATATAAATAAAGTGATGAATGGCCAATTTTTGGTTCAAGACATCAAAAGAAGAAAGGAAATTGCAACAACCTCAAGTGCACATCTAAAGTAAGATTACTTGAGTAAAAAATTATTTAGACTAGAAGGCATCCTTGGAGAGGTCCATCCATTGTGAACCTTTAAAAATTTTTTTTTCGGTAAATCAAGTCCCGGTATAACAGAATGGCTTTTTTCAGTGAAGCAGTAAATTCCTGTCTTTCGGATTTTATTAAGAATGGCAACGCCTGGTCCTCTACTAGTATCTATATATATATATATATATATAAAGAAGGATGTTTGTTTGTGGGTTTGTGGGTATGTTTACGGGTTTGTTTATTTTTTATACAAATCTACAGTTTTATTCTGATCTTTATGAAATTTAAAGCACGAGGAAGTGAGGAAGTCACTCTCTCCCTCAGATTTCGGAAAAATAATAAATAACGATAAATAATTGATATTCATGGTTAATGCAAAGCAGGTCAATAAGAAATATCTCATGACTATTAATGCAAGGCAAAATTTGTACAACAATAGACGTCAACAATGGTATCAACAAGCAATTCACAAACACTCTGTATAGACCAACAATATATATCTCATGACCAACAATGCAAATAAAAGTTTATGCAACAATAGGTATCAACAATGGTATCAGCACGCAATTCACAAACACACTTTATGGCCCAACAATATATATCTCATGACCAACAATGCAAGGCAAAGTTTGTGCAAGAATAGGCCCATCGTGTTCACATCAACAGTGGTATCAACGCGCAATTCGCCAATAACAATGAGCACAGAATGATGATGTAATGTTAAAGCAATATTTCCAAGAATTATAACAATGAACATAAAATGATGATGCAATATGGATAAGTTTCAATTTGTAACAATGCATAGAATTCCTGTTATTTAGGCTTTTCTGAGAATACAGAGTTCTTAGTACTTAACAATTTCTGGAAAATCTTGAAAAATGATCAGTAACTGCAGATAATGGAGAGTTAGCAGATTATTGAGAAATGAGTAGAAAGACGACAGAGGTAGGACTCCTTTAGCTCCATGATGTATTGAGCAAATGGGAATCAAGTAAATAAAAAAATCGGCGGTTACTAGACTGCACAAAGTTATGAACGGTCAAGTTTGGCTTCAACACATCGAGAGAAGAGTGTAAATTGCAACAAAATCAAGTGTACATCTGAGATAAGATTACGTGAGTAAGAAATTATTTAGACTAGCAGTGGCATCTTTGGAATGGTGCACACATTGTGAGCATTTAAAAATTTTTTTTTTCGAATTTTCATTAAGAATTTTTACTGTATTAATTCTGAGCATTTACATGTGTTTATTTTTAAGATATTGTAAAATTTAATTTAATTTTTAGAGATTGTTCTGTTTACCTACAAGTGTAATTATCCAAGGCAATGTCCGGGTATCAAAAATATCCGGACACCCCTCACAGATCATCAATTGGCCCAATGTCACATGATAATGACTTGCACTTCATTTAAATAGCTTCCCACACCTTCATACACAACTCTGCTTGGACATTGGTAAGAATGGGTCGTTCGGCAGAGCTCAGTGAGTTCCAACGTGGAACCATCGTTGGATGTCACCTATGCGGCAAGTCCGTGCGTGACATTTCCAGCCTTCTTCAGATACCCAAGTCAACAGTAGGCGATGTCATTATGAAATGGAAAACCCGGGGATCAACAACAGTTCAACAACGAACCGATAGACCCAATAAACCAACGGACAGAGACCGTTGAGTGCTTTGTCATGTCACCCGCAGCAACCGGAAGTCCTCGGCGGAAAAAATTGCCACAGAGTTTCGAAACGCCTCTGCAAATGATGCCAGTACCATGACAATTCGTCGGGAACTGCACATGATGGGATTCCATGGCCGTGCTGCTGCCCACAAGCCCCACATCAGCAGGGTCAACGCCAAGCGACGTCTGGAGTGGTGCAAAGCCCACAGAAACTGGACAATGGACCAATGGAAACGTGCAATGTGGACAGACGAATATCGCTACACACTCTGGCAATCCGATGGACGAGTTTGGGTTTGGCGCATATCTGGAGAACGCTTCTTACCTGAGTGCATAGAGCCCACAGTCAAGTTCGGAGGAGGAGTCATGGTGTGGGGCTCATTTTCATGGTACGGACTGGGCCAGCTCGTTCCTGTGCAAGGAATCATGAACTCCGACCGTTATCTGAATGTTTTGGACAACTGTGAACTTCCAACGTTGTTGCAATTTTTCGGAAACGGGCCATTTCACTACAAACACAACAATGCTCCTTGCCACAAAGCGAGGCGTGTACAGCAGTGGTTTGCGGACTCAGGGGTCGAAGAAATGGGTTGGCCGGCACAAAGTCCCGACCTCAATCCTATGGATGAATTGGAAAGACGCTTGCGGGCCAGATCAAACATGGTATCAGCAATGGTATCAAAAACATGGTATCAAACATGGTATCAGATTCATATTTCGGATCAAAAATGAATCTATCACGAAGTCTGTGTATAAAACCGCATGAAACAGCCTCTCAGACCCTGTGTGGTTCACCAACGATTCTTCCACGCAGTCTGTGTTTAAAATCGTATGAAACAGCCTCTCCGACCCCGATCACATCGGCCAACTTCTGTACCTGAACTGATTCTCGCTCTTCGGGAGGAATGGAGGAACATTCCGGAAAGTACCTACCAACATTTGGTGGAAAGTCTTCCCCGAAGGGTGGAAGCTGTGATTCGGGCAAAGGGATGTGCAACGCCCTATTGATTTCCATGAAATCGTGGCTAGAGCGCAAACGTGCATGTGTCCGGATATTTGTGATCATATAGTGTATATAAAGAAGGATGTTTGTTTGTTTGATTATTTTTTATTAAAATCCACAGTTTTATTCCGATCTTGATAAAATTTTGCATACATGACCTTCAAATCAAAAATTATATTAATTGATAAAAAACCGATATTCATGTTTCTGGCAGGGCATATTAATCAGAAATATCTTATGACCAACAATGCAAGGTAAAGTTTTTGCAACAATTAGTATCAACAATGGTATCAACAAGCAATTCACAAACACTCTGAATAGACCAACAATATATGTCTCATGACCAACAATGCAAGACAAAGTTTGTGCAATTCAGAATTCAATGCATAGAATTCCTCTCAGGCTCTTCTTAGAAAAGTAAATTCTTTGTACTTAACAATTTCTTAAAAACCTTTAAAAATGAACAGTAGCTGCAGATTATGAATTAGCAGACTATTAACAAAGAGTAAAAGACGATAAAGGAAACACTCCTTTAGCTCCGTGCTGTAATGAGCAAATGGTAAGAAAGTAAATAGAAGAATCGGCGATCGCTAAACTAAACAAAGTGATGAATGGCCAATTTTTGCTTCAAGACCTCGAAAGAAGAAAGGAAATTGCAACAACATCAAGTGTACATCTAAAGTAAGATTACGTGATTAAAAAATTATTTAGACTAGAAGGCATCCTTGGATAGGTCCATCCATTGTGAGACTTTAAAAAATTTTTCTTCAATAAATCAAGTCCCGGATTTTTTCAGTGAAGTGGTAAATTCCTGTCTTTCGGATTTTTCTTAGAATGGATTTTCCCTTCGCTCTATATTGTAGCGATTGAGTTATTATTTAACCAATTTGGAGGTTTAATTTAGCATTTTGAGGTTGTTCTGTTTACCTACAAGCGTAATTATCCCAGGCAACGCCGGGTCCTCTACTAGTATCCATATACTAGGCGCATCCCGAAAGTAAGTTTCTGATGTTTTCCTCTTTAAAGTAAACGTAATTAGCCGTGATAATTGCGCATGCGTAACAGATCTATCACGTGTCAATAATATGCTAGCCGGACAAGTCCCACCTCGTGCCAGTCACATGGTAGCAATGGTCCGAAATGGAAGATCTTATTTCTTCTCCCGCCGCCTGCGAGATTCGATCGGTGATAAAGTTCTTGAATGCACAAAGCATCGCGCCAATTGAAATTCATCGTCAGCTCTGTCAGGTCTATGGACCGAACATCCTGAGTAAGCAGATGGTGCGTCGCTTGTGTAGGTAGTTTTCCGATGGTCGTGAAAGTGTCCATGATGAAGAGCGCAGTGGGCGGCCATCCCTCATCAATGATGATCTTGTTGAGCCCTGATCTTGCTCTCAGCGTTTTTCACGTTTTCAACATCAAGAAATTCCTGTCCTCCAGTGAGCGTTTTGGCAACGACGTAGAGCTTAAGACGTCTGTCACACGCTGGTTCCATTCACAGGCGGCAGAGTTCTATGACAGGGGGATACAAAAGTTGATCCCACGATACGACAATGTCTCAATTCTAGTGGTGGATATGTTGAAAAATAGCTGAAATATTGCTGTACTTGTTGCCAATAAATATGTTCCTGTAAGTGTGAGTTTTTTTTTAAATAGGGATACTTAATTTCTGGACGCGCCTCGTATATAAAGAAGGATGTTTGTTTGTGGGTTTGTGGGTTTGTTTGTGGGTTTGTTTGTTTTTTATACAAATCTACAGTTTTATTCCGATCTTGATGAAATTTTGCATAAGGATGGTCACTGTCTACCTCAGATTTCGAAAAAATAATAATGATAGATAAAAAAATTGATATCATGGTTATAGCATGGCATATTAAGGAGAAATATCTCATGACCAACAATGCCAGACAAAGTTTTTACAACAATAAGTATCAACAATGGTATAAACACGCAATACACAAACACTCTGTACAGACCAACAAAAAATATCTCATGACCAACAATATATATCTCATGACCAACAATGCAAGGAAAGGTTTGTGCAACAATAAGTATCAACAATGGTGTCAACACGCAATGCACCAACACTAGGCAGGGATCAACAATATATATCTTATGACTAACAATGAAAGGCAAAGTTTTTGCAATATAATTCCTGTTATTCAGGCTTGTCTTAGAAACTAGAGTTCTTGGTACTTAACAATTTCTTGAATATCTTTAAAAATGATCAGTAACTGGAGATAATGGAGCGTTAGCAGACTATTGAGAAAAAGTGGAAAGACGACAGAGGAAGCACTCATTTAGCTTTGTGCTGTATTGAAGAAATGGCAATTAGAAGAATCGGCGACGTCTTGACTTGCAACAAAGTGATGAATGGCCAAAGAGTGGGAATTGCAACAACATAAATGTTACGTGAGTAAAAAATTATTTATACTAACAGTAGCATCCTTTGAGTGATCAACCATTGTAAGCAGGTAAAAAAAAATTCTTTTGAATTTTAATTATGAACTTTTACTGTATTAATTATAAGCATTTTCATGTGTTTATTTTTAAGATTTTTCAAAATTTATTCAAAAATTTTTAGTCAGAGCCACGGATATATCACTAGAATTCCTGTTTTTTGGATTTTTCATAGAATGGATATTTCCTTCGCTCTGTATTATATTAATTGAATTATTATTTAAACAATTTGAGTGATAATTTAACTTCTTGAGATTGTTCTGTTTACCTACATGTGTAATTATCACGGGCAACGCCGGGTCCTTGGCTAGTCTATATATATAAAGAAGGATGTTTGTTTGTGGAATTGTTCGTTTCTTATGCAAATCTACAGTTTTATTCCGACCTTGATTTTTTTTACATACTTGACCTTCAAAGCATGAGGAAGGTCACTGTCTACCTCAGATTTTGAAAAAATAATAATTATTGATTAAAAAAAATCGATATTTATGGTTATGGCTAGGCATATTAATGAGAAATATCTCGTGACGAACAACGTAAGGCAAGCTTTGTGCAAAAAGACTTATCAACTATGGTATCAACACGCAATTCACAAACACTCTACACGGATCAACAATATGTACCTCATCACCAACAATGAAATGCAAAGTTTGTGCAATATAGATAAGGTTCGCTAAACGGGCATTTGAAACATTTGAACAATGGGAGCTTCAAATAGAGCAAGAGCTTCTACATCAAGAGCAAGAAAAACTGGTCCCGGTATATCAGCTAGAATTCCTGTTTTTTTTTTCGTAAAATGGATAGGCCCTTTGCTCTGTGTTGTATTGAGTTATTATTTAATCAATTGGAAGTTATAAGTTAATTTTTTGAAGTTGTTCTGTTAGGCTACAATTGTAATTAACCCGGGCAACGCCGGGTACCTCTGCTAGTCTTCTATCTATATAAAGAAGGATGTTTGTTTTTGGGTTTGTGGGTTTGTTTGATGGTTTGTTTGTTTCTTATACAAATCTACAGTTTTATTCCGATCTTGATAAAATTACGCATACATGACCTTCAAAGCACGAGGAAGGCCACTGTCTACCTCAGATTTCGGAAAAAAAATAATTTTGGATAAAAAATCTATATTCATGGTTATGGCAGGGCAAATTAATGAGAAATATCTCATGACCAACAATGCAAGACAAAGTTTTTGCAAAAACAAATATGAACACGCAATTCACAAACACTCTGCACGGACCAACCAATATACAGGGTGTTTCAAAATTATGTACAATAAATTTAGTGATATATTCTTCAGGTCAAAAGAAGACGAAAATGTTCGATAGCACTTTGTCTGGAAACGATTTGTTTGCGAGTAATCCAATATCACACAGTTGGGAAGCACGGTAGTTAGCGGACGATATTTTAGCAGTTCCAGCGTTTCGACCTAACACTAGGTTGAGTGGTTTGTTCCATTTAAACCTACTTTAGGGTTGTTCCATTAGTTGTGTACGGTTGTTTCCATTACTGTAGTTTCACTAATGTACATCCACTAGGAATATCAATTTCAGAACGTTTGCGTGCTTTGACATACGCAT